>JAFELO010000757.1:245646-278546 GCA_017140195.1 Eumaeus atala
AATACTACAAAAACTAGTGTGAACGCGGTGCTGTCAGCAATTGGACAACGGTGCAACGGCGGTATGGAATGGTGGAGAAGAGCAACGGGTCTGCATGTGTGGATTTTAATGAGCTCCAATTGCTTGTTCATCTGCCCCTTATTCAAAAATATCCATATTGTAGCTGCCACAAAAGTATATTATATTAGTGCAAAGAAAAAATATACATTCTAATTACAGTCAAGCTTCCTTTCTAAGTATTTCATTATTGTAATCAGCCTTTATCCATCACCAGCTCCCTGTGTCTCCAGTCTCTCACAATATCTTTCAATAAACGACAGGACACTTTATGTAAATGAAATTCACATAATCATCACAATCCAACTACTATAATACCTTATATAACGCTTACAAGGGTGTAAGAGTTTTAAGAGGCGCTGACGTGTTAACCCCATTATCTGGTGGTTGGCTTAACACGCACTAAGCCCTTAAAAACGGGCTCAATTTATGTCGACACCGTAATTTGCCGCTACCTATCTGATCAATTATTGACCATCTGCTTTTCAAAATTTATCGCTTTAATTAGTTTGTGATATGATAGTCACTTTCTTTACCTTAGCGTGGTATTGATAATAGTTTTTTTTAATATAGCTGTAGATGTATGAAAATGATGATGATAATGATTGTGAAATAAGTTGAACGATATATGATATTTATCATCGTCATTTTTATAAGAAATTGGTGCTACACAGCACAATCACCTTTAAATCATAGATATTTCGATAATTACCATGATGATAGATAAATATAATAAATATAATAATGATACATTCATTATTATCAATCATAACAACAACAGACTATATTTTATTGTGATATTAAAGCAAACTGTAAAGTTTACATTTATTGTTTGACGTATTAAATACGAACGTGTTGAATGCGTGTATTAAACACGTATTGCACGTACACAGGACGACCACAAACGTATTGCTCGGCCGCGTATCTGCTACGCGCTACGAGCCGCTACGCTAATCCCCCGATCCGTGAAAGCCGTGCATTTCACGCCTCTTTATTACATTAATTTAAATGTTTGCTCGCCGGATTCCCGTTGATCCTCTCCCTGCGACATAAATAAATCCCGATCTACTACATAGCTATATCGACACGTCTGCGCCAAATATTTTCTTTCAATAACTACATGCTTCATAAAAACCCGTACGAAGCAAGAGGTTTTTAGTAAGACATAGTGCCGAGCTGCATTGCGGCCGAACTGGGAAAGCACAACCGGGGTGCCCTCCCGGTTGAAGTGGACGAGGAAAGAGGGGAAATCATCTGCGCAACATCATTAATGCAGATGTCTATGGAGTTTGGTAATAGTCTTAAGGCTCCTTTTGGTCGTTTGCGATACTATAGAAAAGAAGGCTTTTATCACTTTTTTTATAAATGTTTAGCAAACTTTCAAGCCTACATAATTTGTTACAAAAGAGTACTTTATAATTGGAGATATTACGACATTCGTGATCAGTGTCATAGTATATATTAGTAAGTGTAACGATACTTGAAACTCTGACAGTCAACTAACCGTAATGACTCATACTAAAGCATCACGTGAGCAATAGATAATAGAGCTGAAAGCCGACCGTGTAAATGAGAGGTGTCTGAGTGTTAAATGTGTATAGACCTGAAGCTGAACTGGGCTCTCCAGCAGATTACACCTGTCAGCACACCTGGATCCAGAATAAACGGCCGCAATTAGTCACGCTAAGTCTTCGAGATGCAAACGAAAATATTTACTGGAGTCAGCTCTAAGTTATTGCTTCATAATCGGATAAACTGAGATCACTCGCGTGAAAATTGCGTTATCGTCGTTGTAAAGCGTTCACAAGTCGCCTCTTTACGAGGGCAGGCGCCTGGGGCATGCAAACATAAAAATTCTCTATCGAGACTAATAGGAGCGAAACAAATAAAAGGATACGTAAATAGAAGCGGCGGATAAATTCCAGTGGGGCCCGAGTGCGCGTAAATCCGCGCGATTTGTATCTGTGACAGGGGTGTGCGGGCCACCCACTGCACCTCTGCACCCTCCCTCCCCTTCCCTCCGAGCTCCGACAATTAATTTGACAGATAATATTTCTACCGCAACTATAATGAGTATCAACCCTAACTTTTGCAAGCGGAATGAAATAAATCTTTGTACTTCTTAACATAAAAACAGGACTGTTTTGTATTAACACTGATTTTGAAATGTCTGTTAATAAAGCAGTTAATTAAAAAAAGAGGAACTATTTATAAACATATAAGCCAATTGGCCACTCGATGCCAATCATCACCAACAAAAACTTCAAAACAAGGATCTATTTTTGCTCTAAATGCCACGCCCATCACGTTGATGTCCGCAAATCCAGAACAGTGCGGTTTAAACGACACTTCTTACCGCGCACAACTGTACTGTGGAACCAGCTGCTTCCCTCGGTACTTCCCATCCGATATGACTTAGAGGTCTTCACTAAAAGAGCATAACTATTCTATAAAGGCCGGCAACGCGTCTAGTCTTACAGATGTCTATGAGCAGCGGTAATCACTACGTACCTGCTCCTTTGCCTCCTATTTCATAAAAAAAAAACCCAAACCTTACTAGCATGTATACCAGACAACTTTTATCACACAATATTATGAAACTTATTTCTAGAAATACCTTGTACATCCCTTGTGACTAATTAAAGTTTTTAGTAAAGCTATCGAAAATACGTGCGTAAAAGGTAATGAAATGATAACACATAAGTACAAAGCATTAATCATTATGCGTCCATTAAAAACACAAAGCAATTATTGAAACGTACTAATGAAAATTGAACACTTGAAACATCAAATTTTACAAATATTGTAACTGGCGACCGCAAAATCCTGCAAGTCACATCTATGCAAATGATGTTAAATTAGAAACGCTTACTAACAACTGCGCCGCCGGGAGCCCGTGAAGAGGTGCAATTACACCAATCAAATTGAAATTTGCCGCACTAATTGCGTACAACATGTTTTATATCCGTAATCCAATGATGGACTGACGCTACCCTTGCATTAAAGGGCAACTAATTAAGGACAATATTGACCCAAACGGATGCCTCGTATTGGACTGTTTTCCTTCCTTTTTGTTATTAGTATGCGCTGTTGATTTTAAAGTAAGAATATATTTAATGCTTGCTTAGATTATAGTGTAACGATTTTCAGTCTGCTTGATGCTGCTAGCATGTTACTTCTTTTCAACTTCTTTTTACCGCTGAGGAAACTTCTTAAATAAGTATAAAGACTAAAGAGACCACGAGCAGTCGGAGACATTCGCATCATCGTTATACAGATGTGTCGCATCCCTCTCCTTCAACCTCCAAAGGTCGACCAGAAACTCAATAATCGCACGAAACGTGACAATATAGCTGTCATCATGTGAGCATAACGAACCCGATCGCGCCATCCCAATGGGGCTGCAATGCAGCACGTCTTGCAGTGCCTTTGACCATTCAATGCTATTGAAAATGACACGTTTGGTTACACGTTAATTCAACACCAGATCATAACATATGAAAGGTTCACGTATAATAAAACAGAAATATAAAATGTGAACGTGAAAGGATGTAGGAGCCAAGATATGGTTCGCAGGTGATCTCAAGAGTCAAGGCAACCGGCGCATTTGTATGAAAAGAGTTATAGTATAGTGTAGTAGTTATAGTGGATACGTCGTATGACGCACTCGGTTCTCTCTGCCTACCGCATTAGGGAAATGGCGTGGAGGTGTGTTCCTGTTGAATAATTAGTATGAGTAGTTTAGGTAAATTAAGATTTCTTTATTTAATTTATTTGCGTCATGTCAAGAAATATTGTTATATGCTGTTGTGGATACACACAGGCAAAATTCGATCCATCGGCTATTTAAATAAAAACAAAACTTACTGTTTTTAGGTTTTTATGGCAATCACTTAAAATTAAAATATTTTATACAAAATAGGATTTTACAACTATCTTTTTGGACATCGTAACTTCTTCACCACCGATTCATCTCAGACCCTGACCTGAGAAGAACCGGCAAAACAGGCTCGGCGGAACTTAGGCTCGAGATGATATACACAATTTATATTATAATCGCATTTCTTTCTATTACATTTTGTTATAACAATACTGAAACATACGGGGAAGAGAGTTTTAGTCCCAAGGTGTGGTATCTTACAAAAAAAAAAAACTTTAAATACAAACATTCTTTTAAGTTGTTTCTTAATTTGCTAAATGAAAGATTTTCAACGTTTTCTGAGATCCTATTATATACGTACACATTGCCCCTGGAACGAATTATCTTTCCTTCTTAGTCCAATCACTGGTACATTCAAACTTTTACGGACACAGGTTACATTATCTACTATTTTCTGCTATTACTAATATTTTCTGGATAAATGTTTATGGCGATGCATTATATGGCAACGCCTTGTCCGGAGCTTATTGTAAGGTAGGCGACGTCAAACAGTACAGCATTTAAAACCATTTTTACTTTTGTAAAAATTTAAACTGTCTAGCTACAACGGTTCTTGAGATATAGCCTGGTCATAAGCAGGCGAACAGACGGAGTATTGACAATGACGTCCCGGTTTTACGTTTTGGGCACGGAACCCTACAAATTGTAAGATAAGAAAGACAAGGACAGGACTGGAACATCGCAAGCATAATCCATGTTTTTGTCGAATCTTCACAATTGGTCCATAAATGTTCGCATTATCACGGAGTATCCGTTATGTATTACAAGTTACAATTGCATGACAATGTTATATATTATACACAATCATGGAAGGTTGGTTACACATAATCGGGAAACACTATTGGAACATTGTATTGTAAATCAGCATGATGGGCATCTATAGTGCGGTGCTAAGCCGCGCTACCGGGAGCACCTGTGACAGCGGCGCCAATACAATCCGCAAGCCCACAACTTAACACCCCTCCACGCAAACACCCCACTACGATACAACTTAATGCTACATCTGATAATGTGATAAAATCCCTTTTTATAAAATACCAACTGATGCTGCATTACACGGATTAAGGGAAATAATAAGTAGAGATCCACATCGTCACATGCATGTGTGACTTATGTATCCAATACTAACAATGCATTTTATGTTATTGAATATTTTTATGTTATTCCAGATTGTACAATATGTAGATATACACTATCTGGAATAACATAAAAATATTATTTTTAAAAATAACAATAAATATACAAGTAATTGCGTTCAATACGCATAATAGTTTTTCTCTCTCAGAACCAATCTCAAAAGAACCATGCACTTTTTCGAGAAAAAAAATATTATTCCAGATTACATGTGTGTGAAATTTAATTCAAATCCGTTGAGAATTCGTAAAGGAATAATATAATACTAATAATAATGTCGTCCTAGCCGAATTTCGGCTACAGCGGCATCTCTGTTGAGAGAGCCATCTGCGCGGGAAATATTATAGTGCACAAGTGCACTCTCTATTCCTTCATTCTCCTACTCCGATGAGACGACAATCCGACACGACCGGAGAGAAATTAGGTGCAGGACCAACGGCTTAACGTGCTCTCGGAGGCAAGGGAGTGTAACACCGCCAATTTCCTAACTCCGGACAGTTATTAGAATTTTTAAAAATCCAAATAGCACTTGTTGTATGGTCCGATCCAGGATTCGAGCCCGGGACCTCACGTCTGTGACTGAACATTGTCTATAGGTCGTGGCAACCACTAGACCACGAGGCAGAAAAGGAATAACAAATATACGTAAGAGCTTTCATATTTCTAATGTTAGCAGGGTTTGTGGATATTAACGCCACGTAAGCCTGGCTCCATTCTAAATATAAGTGCACTTTTGTAGCGAGTAGACTAGCGAAATGTAATGCCATTATACTACTTTCGAACTTGCTATCCCTGATACAATATAAACCACTACACTCATCACCAAAACTGTTACTAGTCGATCACAATCAATTGTTATTTCACATTGGTATATGACAAGATGACACCGTCTGTCCTTATTACGAATTTGTTTAATTATAGCAAAATCCACTCAAGTGTTTGTTAATTAATAATTATATCATAATATGTAGTTAATTATTGAGCAGTGGCGTTTTAGTGGAACTCTTAAAATGCGCACTGAGTGATCCGGGTTTGTTACCAAAAACAGACCAGTGATTTATAAGATTTATATATAAACGATTGTATTATTCTAAACATCACCAGCTCTGAGGCGACAAAAATATAGCTACAAAATATAACGAGAACAGTACAAATTCTTTATGCTTTAGGCTATCGCCAACCTATACTAACTTTCCTTCACTATAATCATCATCATTATCAGTCCTTATCGGTCCACTGCTGGACATAGGCATCTCTCAATGAACGCCAAGACGACCGATCTCCTGCTACTCGCATCCATCCCGGACCGGCTAATGTACGGAGATCGTTTTCAACTTTCCTTCAACCTTAATTTATTTCCTGGCCATATTTTAGATAGGAGTCTCTCTAAAGTTAAACCTACATGTAACGATTTTTATTCTGTATACTTACAAAAGTTTAAGGATTTTGATTATTTACTTCGTAATGTTTAGTAGAATTGAAACCTTCAGTCGCAAGACACAAAAGATGTCATTATTTATACAAGACAAAGATCAAACTTCTCAAAAACGGCGGTTGTATCAAAAGCGAGCAAATTAAAGGCCAAATAAAAGTCGTATCATCGAGTTTTTTCTTAAGAGAGTTGCATCGCAAACTACGTTAAAATGATTTAACTCCCCCCAGATAGCGTTAGCGGCTCTTATTGAGCTCGCTGGCCCCGGGCCGAGGGCTAATAAACGCTTATCAACGCCCTCATTATCACACCCTTAACATCGCTTTAATGTCTCGCTCTCGAACAAAACATATTTAATCACATTTTTTGTCCATGGAGACGGGAACTTTTTTAAATTTCATAAATTCTTAGCGGGCGGGAAGTGAAGAGGTGTTCGCCAGATGAGCGCGGATAATAACTTTGTAATTAAAGCGCGAAATTTTCGTAAAAATACTGTAAAATGTAGAAGGAATGTTGTTTTCAACTTGTTTTAGACGTAAGTGGCTGAATCGTCAAGTTACCTGGTTTGTTACTAGCTCTCAATTGCTTTATATTCGTTAGTTTCTTTCCTACACTTTCTACATTTGACTATTATATTACCTGTATTGTAAAATACACCTAAGTGTGGCAAGAATCTCGACTCAACATTCAGAAAATTGACTGTATCTGGAAGTTGCGCCATCCAGACTTTCACAAACTGCACGAAACGTACCACATATTGAAGATATCAACATGACGTGTTATGCAAACGAGAGAGGGCTGACACGAGCGGGGATACTCCCTGGTCATGCCGGCCCGATTCCGTAGTAATGAGACAATGACTGCGACTCTCGGTGATATATGTGCTGTGATAATATCTGGTTGTAGAAATATTTATGAGCGTCCGTATTTACTTAGCAACTTCCCGCTTTGGACTTCTGCACCATAAAAAAACAGTGCATAGATTACATGAGTTTCTAGTTTCCGTAGCTTAGGTCAACTATTCAAGTTTAAAAAACTTAGAAATTTAAATATTAGTTTGTCATTAATATAGTTTAACGCTCTAGTAAGGCGCCAGGATTTTCCTCCTACCATCTACTTGATCTTTTAAGCCCGCCTCTCGTTCCTGCGCGATACTAAATTACAATTTAACACGCCATAAATTTCTACCAACTATCCGCTGTTGACATCCACGACTTATATACCATCGAGCATAACGTTAATAAACAATAACCAAACAAAGTCTTATAAACAGTAATATTTCAATTTTGACATGATAAACTACTAAACGGAGTAAGGTAGGTAAGGTAAGGTAAGGTTCTGGAGTGGTGGCCGCGTTTAGGAAACGAATAGAAAACGAAGTGTCGGCCGTTCACCAGGCGGGAAGACGATCACAGGACAGCAGGAGATCTTGGCGTTCAGTGTAAGAGGCCTATGTCCGGCAGTGGACCTATAAGGACTGTCAATGATTATGATGATGAAACTACTAAAAACTATTTGACCTTGTAGGTTTTTGTAGGTTTTTATAGTACTTCTGGGTACCGACGCTTATAATTTCAGGAGATCAACCATAATAAAGTATGTCTTTATTTTTATTAATACTAAAGGTTATCCACACGCGTTTCTCCTTTTTCACGATATCCCGTAGATATTATTACTCTCAATAATCGCACAAGATGCAACAGTGAGGCGTACTGTCACTTCACACTGGTATATAATATCACCACAAAGTGGGTTTGTGAGTTTTCGATGGCCCATTAAGGGGGGAGGAAAGGTCTGTGACATGCCTGCCTATCGGCTATACGAGTGCCTATTCGTGTCTGTAACCATCAAGAGACTCCGTCTGCTTATTTGCCCACTTGTACTCTGAAATACAAACGTATAGGGTAGGTCCATAAAGTACCATATAAGCATGTAATGAAAGGAAACTATGGAACTTACACATAAGTTAGTTGATACGGTACCATTGGTATATTGGTTTAGCAATGTGGGTGTGTAGTGCTAAAATACATGATACAGAAATATATATTTAAAGGAAAACAATAAAATATATATAAAATGCTGAGTGCTGAATTATTTCTCAGCCAATTTATTTTTCATAAAGTAGTAATGTAGTAAATTACAAATAAGCGTTACTGCTGTTCATGTTAGTACCAATAGTGTTATTACTTAGTATTTTCATTACAATTGTTGTGTATGCTTTAAATCAATACAAGTATTTATTGAACGTTTTTACATGAGTGAACATATTATTAGATTAAATATAAACGCTAAATGAGTCGGTAATAAAATTACAAAATCATTTATTTTACTTTAGGTAACTTTACTTGCAATTGTAATACACGCGACTGTCACATCCCAAATACACACATACCTATTTATGCTTGTAAAGAAGCCGCAGGTGTGTGATCCTCGAGTAGGATTTGTCGAGTATTCTTTTGTGCGCAGTCATCCCCTGTGTTTGAACTTAAAATTAAGAGTCAGGAAGCAAACAGTATCGCTGCAGGGAAAAAATAAAAGGGTGTCGCCGACAAAGTATGTCTCGTTACCGCTATACCCGTGATATCCAAGGCAGCGGAGAAAGAACAAAATTGAATATTAAATGAAATAATTTATGCCATATTTATCATTTTGCAAATGAACAGCTTTACCTTAATGAAACGTTTAATAAAATATTTTTAAATTGCGAACGTAAGTAATGTTTAATAATCTAACCGGCGTTGTAGAAATTCTGTTCGTTAATCTTCAAACAAAGACTGTTATTGTTTTAACTTCACATATAAATAATAGGTACTTTATACAGTATAATTATAAAAACAACTTAGATGGCAATACATTTTCTATCAACATCTTACTTTCATCAGTTCTTCAGGTCTATAATATATCATCAGGTATCTATAATATATACTATTCTCACAATCATATTGAAAGCTTCAGCACATAGATTGTAAACGGGTAGATTAAAAGTTACAATTAAATCTGATGACGGCTTTAAATAATTAATATCTATATTTATGTATAGTTGCAAACCTAAGTTCATTTAAAAGCTAGTTAGCTATATACGTGTGTAAGGCTGCATACACATTAACGTGGCCGGCCGTAAATCACGTGGGATCACGCGCGGGCTATCAGTGACGCAGACCCGCGTCAACACCATCCAATGACACGTCACCGCCATAATGAATCACTGTTTACGTATACATGTGCTGAAAATATAGGCATTCGACAATTAGTTAAAAGTAAATTTACTACCTAGTTCTAAATTTTCATGTTCAATTACTAACAAGCAGACCCAAAACAAAATCGCTCTTTGTCATAATACGGATTTAAATTCCTGGAGTCGTAGCGATTATGGAAATTGCATAAGTGGATAGTTGTTCGCCGAACGTAATAGTTTGTTTCTTTTTTGTGAAGGAGTGTGGCTTGATTTTGGATATATTTAATACCGAAATGTGTTTAATATAACTGATCTGCAACTTTTTAATATGACGTAGGTCATGTATTCCTATAATATTAATTACAATATTAACACTACTCTTATAATCTGCTACGCTGACGTAGCATGCTACGTGGGCGCATCAGATGGACTAAATTGTTTCAAAAATCCTTAATTAAAACAACGCACATAGATGATTTCTAATTGCAGATATGGTAATATTCCATAGATATGTAAGATACGAATAAATTAAGATAAACAATGATATCGCGGCAGACCTACTTAGTTCACTTAAAAATATATTAAAAAGTTAAATAAAACATTGGGCAGGTGAAGGTGAGGAAGGGGGGAGGAGGGATCTTCGTTAAGGTTTAATTAAATCGTCCTCGGCGGCCTCTCGCGTTTTAATTCCACCGTTATTAACGCTGTTAAAAACTGAGCAACGAGAACAGAAACATAATGGAGACTTATTTTGTAAGAACTTTTGGCCTGTACTTTATACAACTTTTACCTGTTACTTCGCCCGCGTGGAATGTTGTGCGATTTTTAATCTAAATAATAGTTATGTCAACGCCTACAACACACACGACTATCAAAACTGTATCAAGTGTCTTTCAATAACTTTTCCGTGATGTTAAGATACAAACAAATACCATGATTTGATTTTGACTTGTAACGGCCCTAAATACTTATCAAGAAACTTTCCTAATAAGTATGTCGGTTTCTTATTTCTTTAATATTATCGTTTGTAGCCAGCCTTACATAAACATGTGTTATACATATTTTATACATGCGGTTAGTGAATTAATATACAATCTAAATATGTAATTATATTTTCGTGCAAGGCGGAAGTAAACAAGTATTTAGCCCTTTTGATGCTAAGTGCTAAGCGCTAAGCTGAACAGCAAGGTGAAAGTGTTGTCACATTTGAGGTGTATCTTGAAATATGTAGTTTGTCTTGAATTATGCTATACCAGGACTGGTATGCTTGTTTTTATTTTGTTTCTTCATCACCCACACCACGCCAGTCATGAAGACATACGTATTACACGTATAGCCGATTTCTTTCGAATATAAAGGTTAACCCATTCGAAAGAAATCGGTTACCGTGTAGGCTGGAAATCTAAAATCCTCGACTAACGACTCCATGCCTCTATATTCACGGTCGGCGCAGATGAGTGGCCGCGGTCTTTCCGCAGAGGAACACTCGCGATAAGACGGCACTCAACCTATCCCACCCCACAATCTGCACTGAATCCTACCGACTGTTTGGATTTTAATATTACTCTTAAGTGTTGTTACTAAAGACGTCCCTCGCTAAGTGCTAATTTGTCCAAACTTAACGCAAACCATTTAGAACATTGCTGTCTTTGTCGGAATACTTGTGTTATTAAAAACATCTGTTTTACTCCAAACTCATTATAAAGATTCGTTTTGCGATACAGTTTTGAAAATATTAATATACTAAAAGTAGCTGTTTCCCGGGACTTCGTCTATGTGGATAACAGCCCATGGAAACGTTAGTATTCATATAACGTATTTGTTATTCTATCACATGGGCTATGACATTGTCAAGTTTAATCAAAATCCGTTTAGTAGTAGTGTTATTAATTTACAAACATCTATACATCCGCCCAAACTTTCTCATTTATAGCGAATATAAATAAGTTACGGAAAAGAAAAAGTATTTGAATGTCAGATTTGTTTCTTCGCACTTCACCATACATACATTTCACCATACACATATACACCATACATCAAGATCCTTACATATGGAATTGGCTTTTGTATGGGAGGATCAAAAAGTCGAATATTTTTTTATATCATATATTTAATTAATCTAAGTATGAACCATTATTTTCTACGCATTTTTGCCATCTCATAGGTAGTTCCCTGATCCCTTTACTAAAAAGACAATACGGACGGGAATCAATAAAATTGAATCCTGATTACGATTTGGATTGACACATCGGAGTCCAATTTTTGCCTTGCAAGAAGTGATCCAAATTTCGGAAAAAATTATAATCTGTCGGAGACAGGTCCGGGGAGTACGAAAGGTGTCTTAGCTTTTCCAATTGAAGTTCTCCTAATATGGTAGGCCTCTGTTGCGCAGTGTGTGGTGTAGCATTGTCGTGAAGCAGCAGTGGTGTGATTGACCAGCCTGGGTAGTCTAGCCGCTAGCTGTTCCATCATGGTTTGCAATTGCTGACAATACAAATGCAATAGTCTGGCCAGACTTGAGAAAACTGTAATGAACAATGCCGGCACTAGCCCACCAAACGCTTACAAGTAACTTTTTCCCTTGGGGCAGGATTTACCTGGCTGGCTAGGATCCAACCATTGCGCTGAGCGCTTCCAATTTTGTAAAGAATCCATGTTTCATCACAGCTAATTATTCGGTTTAAAGTACCTTCATTATTGTGCCGGTTCGGTAATATAACGCAGGACTCGACGCGCGTTTGCCGATTTACTTCAGGCAATTCTTGACTTACCCACCTTTCAAGCTTTTTCATCTTCCCAATTTGCTTCATGTGAATTAAAACAGTTTTATCACTGACATCGCAACTTGCATTAAGCTCGGATATGGTTTGCGATGAATACACAATAGCCTTCACCTCTTCATTGTCAACTTGGGTCTCAGGCAGTCCACGGGGCTTATTCGGCAGGCCTAAATTTCCAGAACTAAAACGTTGAAACCAAAAACGAATTGATTTTATTTTGTAACACGACCGCTATCACATCATTCACCCTTCGAGCCGTTTCCGCAGAACTAGTGCCATGGCCGAAGAGTACTTATTAAATTTAAATTTAAAATTTTCCATTTTAAAAAATGAGTAATGGAAACTGAAAAAATTATATAATGAAGCTGAAGATACTTTTCTTTGTGAGTTTGTTTGGACGTACTGTGTATCTGTGGAACTACACTTGGTCTGATTTGCTTTGTAATGTATGAAAATTTCCCCATGAAATGCCAGTGTAATTAAAAGTAAAATAAATAAAACTAAGATTAAATAGAACCTTATTATGTATTAATACTAGGTGGAGTGAAAAGTAGTCTACCTAACACAGATTCATTCAATTCTAAAAATCATATCTACCCACATTATTTCGTTCAGTTCAGACTAGTTAATTGTGTGAAATTCGAAACGTGTGCGATAATTAGTTGTGATTTATAATTTTTTAACAAGGCAATCGTGCATAGTTTTTGCAAATGGAGTAAATCGAGCAGCGTGCCGACATTAAGTACCTCCATAAGAAGAGACTATGACCGAAGCCATCCCTAATGATATGGTCAGTACTTTCGGAGGTTATGCTCTGTCTTATCCATCCGTCAAAAAATGACCAGCAGAAATCAAGCGTGGTAAAGAGGGTTGAAAGATGAAACCCCTCGAAGGCGTGCGACGTCCTCTATTGACAAACATATTGAAAAATACTTGATCCAATTATGGGAGACCGCAGATTAGAAATTAGAGAGATGGCCGAGATTATAGGCATCTCTTATAAACGAACTCAAAACATCATAGTCAACGAATTGGGTTACCACAAGGTGTCTGCGAGGTGGTTTCCGCGACTTGTTTCAGTTGAACAAAAAAGGACGCGATTCACTATTTCCCGTGACTGTTTGGTGTTATTTGAAGCCAACGCAGCTGATTTTTTTGAATCGTTTTGTTACAATGGACGAAATATGGGTGCATTACTGTACGCCAGAAACAAAACAACAATCGTAACAGTGGAAAAGACCTGGTTCACCACCCTCTAGAAAAGCTTAGCCGATTTTGTCGGCAAATAAGGTAATGGCTTCAGTGGTCTGGGACTCGAAGGGTGTGACTATGATCGATTATCTTGAAAGGGGTCCGACTATAAACTCTACTGTGTCGTGCTACGTCATTTACGAGAGGAAATAAAAGAAAAGCGTCCAGGAATGCGCAGCAGAAAGGTCCTGTTTCATCAAGATAACGCCCGTGTTCACACGTCTGTGCAATCGATGGCTGCAATCCACAATTGTGGCTTTGAACTATTGCCGCATCCGCTTTATTCACCTGGTCTGGCATACTATATAGGATTTAATTTAAATAAAGAAAATATTTTACGTAAATTATTCATTAGCTCTTTTACAAAGTTTAATAAAAATGTATTATTATCTGTAAAGTCTATCTACGCTGCCGCGTTATCAAAGAAGAAATGCATTGTATCCTACTCCGAAAATGAAATATATTAAAGAATTATTACTCTTAAATTTTTTGGCAATTCAAATTGAAATCATAACATCATCAATAAAAATGGAAATTTAATGTACGATTATTGCAGGTTGTTTCTACATTGTTTAATTTGAGAAAGTCAGAATGTTTTCTAGTCTTTGCCAACATAAAGAAACGAATATTAAATATATACATATCTGTGAACTGTCATTTGTCAAAGTTGCGTGGTTAATTGAGTTTTGACTGATGCAATAGAGCATCTGAATCGTTGATGTTGCGGTATGCATGATGCACAATATTCATAATATAAGCTCATGTTACGTCTGGACATGCAATCACCGTAATATCAACTACTGTTGTAATCCTATTGCAAACATACTTTCCATATATTTCCTCAGTGCCGTGAAGAAACGCAAAATGGGTACATGACTCGAAGTATGTACTTTTAGGACATTTGAGTATTACAAAAATATATTGAGTCTATAGTTGCAATGGCTGGAACTACATTACCTGAAAAGGTGTCACAAATATATTACACTTACGGATTATTTTGCTCCTCATATCCAGCAACCGCTATAAGCCTATCACTGTCTGTTGTGTTATTGTGTTGGTAAGTGACAGTTCTCTCATCGAGTGGAAAATCCTAGCGACTGATATGCGCAATATGAAGTGGATCAACATTAATATGTATGAAATGAATTGTTTCTTTCAGTTACCCTTTGCTTAATGTCCCATTACCGGGAAATATACCGACTGTCGTAGACTTTCCTTTATTTATGAATAATGAACAAAGTAGTGCTAAGGACTGCAGTTTAAATACCTGTTTATCAAAAGGTAAGATTCAACAAATTAATGAATACTATAAGAAATATATTCCACTGTCACATTCCCTATCCAATGACTCAAATTGAATTACATTTGTGCCAAACTCTGATGTCCCTGACTCTGGTTGGGATCATAATCTAAAAGGAGATTTGATGTTTCCTTTTAATTGGACCAGAGTGTGTAGGAGAGCAAAATAAATGTCGAGGACATATTTTTAGTTTACAAGGTTAGTGAAAATTCAAAAGAGCCACAGTCAATCAATCAATCATTTTCCTAAAGATGATAAAATAAAACCAATTGTAACAATGGGTCACTATGTAACTTAAAATCAAATAACTATTTTATCACAATGTTTCCACTTTATATGCCTATGTATCTGCAAGTTTTGGAAATTACCCGTTTGACATGAGCTTAATGAAGTTCCCAGGAGGAACCAGAATCTTTTGTCATTATCTCAGAAGGTGATTTTCTTTAATGAGTAATGGAGCTGATAAAGGTTTAGAGGATAGTAACCAGATTTTGAATTTTTTAATCGTCTGTCTACTAACTTATAATACCATCATTTTCCAGATCACTTTGTCTTCCTTTATTTATTTGTTTTTTAAATGAGAACCTCTTTTAGGTTACCCATTCCATATGGAGGTGTTACAGAATGAGACACAAAAACTTCCACATGTTTGGGTTAAAGATAAGCCACTGCTATATGTACACCAGATAATAATGAGGATAGGTATGTATTTAAAAAGGATATGTATATTTATATGAGAGACATATTTTTTATCGATATAATATGTAGTATATCCATTCTATTTTTTTTTTATATTTTAGCCCCTAAACCATTTGTTAGAATAAGACATGTGTTTGTTCACCTCGGGGGCAGGGAGCATGAGGGTTATACCGTCTGCATTCCCACAGATGGGGGTAGACACATACAAATGGAAAACGATAATGCCTAACACTGTTAATTTTATTCACTGCACTACCACTGTCTAGTCTCTAATTAATACAACGCAACTGGAAGCCGTAATATTGGTTCATAAAAAATGTATTCAAGTATTCCTTTGCCCTTCATCATCAGTTAAGAAATTACTTTTACCTGGGCACACACTTCCATTCAAATAAAATCAGAAAGTCAGTAGAACTCAGTTATAACAATAGTTAGATAAGGTGTAGTTCAACAGATAGTAATCAGTTGTCTTTTCCCCCCAGACCTAGACTCATAACTAAAATAAACTAAAATAATGAAAAAATAAACTATAACCTCTGTAACCAAAACCAGAAATTTCAGTGAAATATATTGCTTGCACTTGCTCACTGTTTACTGGTGTTAATGTGTTATTAGTAATATTTAGAAACTGAACCTATGAATACAAAAAAAAATGGTTTTGATACACCTATATATATATATATATATATATATATATATGAACATAGGACCATAAGTTTATACATACATAGTATCATTATCTCAGAGCATAGCATTCAAATAAATATATTTAAGGACAATAGGAGGTTGTATTGCCAATGACGGACAAAAAATTTGAAGTGCTGTAAAAAAAAATCTGTCAATACAAAAGTTTTAAATCTTAGCCTGATATTAATGATATGCCTCTATTAGAGATTAAAATAATTGGCTACTGTGATATTTACTTTTAGGTGTATCACCATGGAATAACAATTTAAAAATGTGGGATGCATTTCGTGCACCACTGCAAGAAGTTTTTCGTTTGTTGGAAACTGTTCGAAACCATGAAGATCCTCACTTGTAAGTTTATTTATAAATAATAATTACTTAACATACCAACAAGTAATCATCACCATTACATATATTTTACATTCAATATGTGGAGAACAAAATCGAAATTAATTTTCCGTATTTAATTTTATCTAAGTAGATTATATGGTAAGTGCTAATATGGCCTATGTCCAGCAGTGGACCTCGTCCAGCTGATGATTATGATAAGGTGGAGTTGCTGTTACTGTGACCACCACTATCTAATGAAATAGTTATTTGGTCTACTATTCAACTGTAATATATCACACTGAATACAAGAGTGGATAACAAGAAGAACACATCTTCACACCCTGGGGCTTACATATCACAACCAACTAGTCGGTGGGTTCGATCCCCAGGTCGGCCAACTATTATTAAATGTTTTGCAGATTATTCTAAGCATGTATTACATTGTCCGGGATTGGAATGTGCCCGGAGTGGCCATAGGCTTGCTACCTATGACATCATGGGACTCAGTACCTTGGCTAATCGTGGGTGTTCTAGTATATCTACTGGACTTAAGAGTTGTGGATGTACTAGTGCACCTCTGCCTACCTCTTTGGTGACAATAGGCATGTAGGTACTTTTTTTAGTCATGAGTCTTGCCTTATTATTAATTAGCTATTGTTAAGACCAAATAAATATATAGTTACTGTACCAATAAACCAATAACCAAAATTTATTATAATCTGAAATCCATATAATGCTAATGATTTATAACCCTGTGGGAGTTCATCTATCTACTTTATATTCTATTAAACCGTTCATTTACACACAATTTTAAGCAAGCCAGTCATTTCTCATACAATAGATTTATGACATTGTACCAAAACTTATGTTATATATTAAGAAATATAGTATTATATAGCGAATTTACCATTACGTGTAATTATTTTTTGTGTGTACTAATAAAACCAATTTTATTTATTAATGTCTTAACTTTACGCGAATATTACACATTGTAACGGGTACAGCAACCACGGTGACGGGTCCACTCGTGACCATGGTTGATGTACAGCTTCTGAAACGTTGGGCTCGATAAATAATTAAATAAACCGCGATAAAATCCGTAAAAATAGTTGTATTGTATTAATTATTTTAATATAAATTTGTTAATTACGGATGCGAGTTATATATTTTTCATAACTTCATGTAAATATGCGAATTCTATTTTAATTATAATTTGTCTGCAGTGGTGTAAGTTAACTTTAGTATACAAATGTATACAAATTAGTATACAAGTAAGTAGTACACAAATGTGACCTTTACTACACATGCAGCTGGGTCCTATTGAAACCATATGTAGAATAAATGACATTTCTCAAAAACTGTGTTGGCCTAATGCGAAAGTGCAAATTTTTTTTATGTCGTTTTCACTGGTATTTAGTTATAGTCTAAAACGATAAGATGGAAATTACGTTAGATATAAGATAATGTCGAATTGATTCCGCAAAATCACACAATTTAAATATACTTAAACAAATAATGTAACGTTAAAATAAAAATGTGAAATGCTGCGATCGGTCATGTTTACCGAAACACGATCAAAAAACGTCTGACGTCACACCTATGTAAAAAAAGTCGTGTTTGTACTATTCTTGTCAAATGACAAGAAAAGTCACAGACAGTTGAAGTTTACTTAGCCTTGATGTCTTAGTGGACGTCGTGACACCTACGAGCATTTGGTGGCTTCCTTACAAAATTTATTTTCTTTATTTCTGAAATAATTTTATTTTGCGAAATATGAGACATGTACCTAACGACATTATTAAGTGGACTTTAAAATCATATCATGCCTTTTAAAGTTGTTGTTTATGTGCCCAAACTATATAACATTATTGTCACCCTATTGTCACTCTTGATAGGGTTGCAAGTGTACTCTGAATCACTCTTATGTTAACATGTCGCGGGTTCGAATCCCGCCTAGGACATGGATGTCTACATATATGTATTTATGTCATAAAGTTCAAAAACTACATAATGCCTTACATTTGTAATAGATATTGAATCTATATATCTTTTTGCTGGCAGGTACGCGAAGTTAACTCCTAACAGTCAATGTTATTACTACTATACATGTATTTGTATCTCGTGTATATTTCTTATCTCTATTGTAAACACCTGCGAAGTGAAATGTTTTTTCAAATGAATTACAAATTTCTGTTATCACATCAATTACTATTAAACATTGAAGTTGAGTCATATAAGACACATAGACAAGACAATGGTAAGACACACAAGGCCTTGCTATTGTCAAAACTTATAAATATTTCTATTTAATAACCTAATCTTTACAAAAAAATAAATTTAAATAGTACATTTTAATGTCATCTTCATGGTCGTCTTCGCCACTATTAGCCCTTCTTCGTCCACTGCTCATGAGTGTAGGCATTGTAATGTTTGGTCATAGTCAACTAATTGTATGATTTTTTCCCTTGCGATTTTAATTTTAAATAATTGAGCGATAGTAAAAACAGTTCTTATTTTAAAATAAATGAAAATATAGATATATGGTATTTGATATGGATGTCCACCACTTTTGTATATTTCCAAACTTTACCAAGGACTATTTATTGTCCGTCTTCACCACGCCGTATTTGAATTTTTTACCAGCCCAGTCCTGCTTTAACTATAATTATTATTATCTACTACCTATCGATGAATAAATGTTAGGTGATAAGATCTCTGTCACCAAACAAAGTTGACTTATCAATTAATCCCTTATTTTATATATTATGTACTTATTTTATCTACAACAGTTTCTACTCTTGTAGTACATAATATAAATCGTTTTTTTTCGTTAATGGATTTAAATATTACAATGAAGGTCAATTAGTAATAGTTCCATCATTTACAACCCTAGTTCGTTCTGAGAAGAGTTCTCAAAGAATTGAAAAAAAAAGAAAATCCAATCTATTGATATTTCTTAAACCAGAAAGATTAGAAGTTTTCCCAAGGTCTTCTCTTCAGTGTTATATTTATATATTGGCGGCATAGTCAGTAGTTGATCTTTGTAGCAGGACAAATCGAAATACGTGTAGGTAATGAGTTTAGGGTATGCTAAACACGCTAACGTGTTTAGTATGACATAGAAGCAACTATTAGCGTGTGCTAATTTAATTAATTCGTTTTTAAAATCATCTTATTGTTAGAACATAGTTCCCTATCGCGTGGCACAGATACAGCGGTATGGGAACGAATTCCTAAGAAGTTTTCAGGTCAGAAGCACGCAGGTCTCCCTTACTCTCGGCTCTACGCTCACCGCCTGCCTGCACAACTCTTCTAAAACTTGGCACAGGGCGAGACGAGTGGTGTGTAGGGATTAGTCCTCAAATTTAAATAAATACCTTCTGTACTCGTGAAAACGAACAAAAGCACCACTTATTTATTTCGAAACGAATAGTAGTTATTCCAGATGACATTTGTCACAAATTTTATCCGAATCTGTTCGGTGGTTTTTACATGATTGAATAGTTTATCCCACAGTCCATTCTGTCTTTTCCATTTATAATTCTAGTACGATTATATACATTTTAATGTTAATCATTATAATGAATTTTCCTAAAGAAGACAAAGGATTTTTAAATTTTAAGTATTTTCTAATTTCTTTTTACATCCCAGTTAGCTTGCCTCGAGAAAAATGTGATAATGTAATTTAAAACAATATGTCTACACTGCGTTAAGCGTGTGAAACCAAATTGTTCGAAAAAATTTCAGTAGGTAATACGAATCGTTTAGTACTTTAGGCAAGTTAATAGCGCGCTCCGCGTTACATTCTAACTAAGGAATAGTGTTGAATTTATTTATGCTAGTAGTAGTAGTATTTGGGTAAGCTAATCGATTATGCGCGTGTCTAGTGGCACACAATAATGCGAAGCATGATGCAATACAATAATGCGAACTGTACGACACGTTACTCTCTCGGTAACGCTACTGACCAGGCGGATACACAGAATATGTAATTATGAAAAAACCAACTTGATACAATAGTATAATGATAGCTTTTTTTTAAAATATTAAATTTTTGTCGTCTCTATAGTGGCTAGTTGCTTTTGACTATTAAATATTCCCTGGTCTTGGACGTGGTTAGGTGGCGTGTGTGGCTCGATAGTACTTCACTGCGGATGGCATCAGCGCCTTTCATGAGGTGCCTGAAATTGTTTCCTGTATCACGACGTCAGAGCGCGGTAATATAAGTCACCGCACTCTCTTTTGTACATCAATGGAATACCACCTCCTCTTCATGATCTTAAGTCTACCTTTTATACGAGTGTTGAACCATTCTTACAACAAGGTGCCTAGATGAGCTCGTGGTTTTATTAGCTTCATCTAATAACCTAACACTATGTAGCCATAACAAGACTTGTGCGATGGTGACCGGTGGCAATGGTTCTAGCCTTGTCGTGGCGATGGGGCGTATACTGCCTTGGCCCAGGCGAAGCCAATTGAACCGAGGGGGATCTTTACATCCCTCTTCTAAGAAAAGGGGGCTAAAGATCAGGAGGAGGAAGCTCTCTCGGTACCCCTCTTATAAGAATAGGGGACCAAAGAGCAACAGGCGGAGGCGCTCTGGCGCACGGGGCAAGGGGCGAAGATGGGAACCTCACCCCATTGCACGGTCCCAAAGTCCTATAGTGCAGGACAACCCCAACTGTGGAGGTGGAGCTGGTCCCTCAAGGGGCCGTGATTAGCCGTCGAGGTGCCCTGATGATTTGTTGTTCCGAGGCACCTCATCAAGGGCGCCACTGATGGCACTCGCTGTGGTTTTTGTGGGCATTCGGCACTACCATGTGCCACACACCACTGGACCCCACCAAGGGCCAGTGAAGGCGCGTAAATGCGTTTCCCCGCGTCAACAAAAAAAAATATGATCGGTGGAAGGATGACAGCCGATGATGAAAATAAATCGATATAAATTACTATGCTAGGAGAGAAACGCACATCTTCACCTTCTGCTTATTTGTATGAGGTTTTGTAGTACCTTATTATAATTTGGTCTGGCTGCTTGTTTTTCTCTTCAAATATGCTGGCATTATATAACAATAATATTTATGGATTTATCCCACCACTTATAACCTAGTTATGTGGTGTACTAGGCAATGGAAATATATTCAATTAATTATTTAATTTTTTTATTATAGAAATACATATAATACATAGGATAAACATCCAGGAGGTAGGTGGGATTCGAACCCGCGACCTCTGGCATAACACTCCACGTGTGGTGCCAGAGGTCGCCGCCACGTTATCATCTGAGATTGCCGTTCGTCGTTATATGTGTATGTTATCTGACTCGGCCACACGTTGCTACGCCGAGTATTATTGAAATGAAATATAGTCTACTAGCTGTTACCCGTGACTTCGTCCGCGTGGGCTACAAACGACACCACGTGCAAAACTTGTTATTTATATAGCTTTCGTGTTGAGCTGATGTATAAACAAATTATTATAAAGTTTCATTAGAGTCTATTCAGTAGTTTTTACGTAAATGATTTATAACATCCTTCTAAAACTTTCGCGATTATAATATTAGTAAGTTATTTTAAGTTGGTCAGGGTTCTATATTTATTGATTGCCTATTCTCCAAACCCCTCTTATAAAAGGGGACTAAAGAGCATGAAAGATGGCGCTTTAGCGCATTGGGCAAGGGGCGGCGACGGGGACATCGCCCCATTGCACTGTCCCAAAACTGGCGGGGTCGTTCTGTGGTACGTGGCAACTCTTCTGTGGATGTCTCTTTGTGGACTGACTGGCCGCCGAGGTGGCCCGATGATATACCACACCAAAGGCGGCACTGATATCATGCGCGGTGGTTTTTGTGGGTGTTTGGGCACTATAATGTGCCGCGAGCCTCACACGTCACTGGACCGGTGGAGGAGCGTACATGCGTTTCCTCGCATAAAACAGGGTTCCATTTGTGCGAAACCTCATTAAAATGTGTCCAGTAGTTTCGAAGATTAGCCCCGACAAACATCGTGACACGAGATTTTTGTAAATATAGCCACTCTAGTGTTAACCGCTATCACGGTTAAAACGTTGGAAGAGCAAAGGCGCAAGTCCTACTCATGAGAACAGTTGGGCCAGTAACTTCCTAGAGTGTAGGCCACCTTTGGGGACGCGAAATGTTGAGCTGTTATCATCATCATCATTATAAGCACTTATCGTTCCACTACTGGACATAGACCTCTTTCAATGAACTCCAAGACGGTCGATCTCCTGCTACTCCTCTCCACCCCGGACCAGCTGCACGGAGATCGTCTTCCCACCTAATGAACGGTCGACCAACACATCGTTTTCATAAACGCGGCCTCCACTCCAGAACCTTAGTAGCCCATCAGCCATCTGATCTTCTGAGTGTGTGACCAGCCCATTGCCACTTCAGCGAGCCTATTCGTCGTATGTCGGATACTTTAGTTCTCTGCCTTATGACTTCCTTAAGAATTCTATCGGACAAAGAAACATCAACATAGCACGTTCAATAGACCGTTAAGCTATCACATACTTGCTGACCAGTCCTTAATTAAGAGGCTATGTATCGGCCCCGTAGGTCATCACGGGGAGAACGCCTTGAAGACTTTTGTCTTCAATCTCTGCGGCTGAGGCGGCATGAAAATATGGCCAAGCTTCCAGAATGCTGGCCAACTCAACTGTATCCTTCTATCGGCTTCCTTCACGTAGTATGTCTACCTAACTGCAATAGTTGCCCGATGTAGAGGTATTAGTCTACGACTTCGAGAATAGCACCATCGACGTTGACCAGCCTAGGGAGAACGTGTTCGTTGAACATGACCTTTGTCTTGTGTAAGTTCATCCTGAGGCCAATACGTCGGGAGGTTTCATTGGGGATTTTGTGCAACATTCCCTGCAAGCCATCCAACGATATCGTCGGTGCAACGAAAGTGTAAGAAGTACTCGCCGTCAATATCTATAATATTGTTTATTGTAATGTATAATAGAAATAAACTCATGTGTTGCTTCTAAAAATAAAGACATATTTTATAATTTTTATACAATAGAATATTTAATTATTATTATATTTACAATATTTACAAAAACTCACCTAAAAATAAAGAAACGACAATTATAGTTTATTCCTATACTAATTCTAATTATTCTAATTTACTTTACTCTTACATTAAAATGAATCTTCCATTTTCAGGAATTTTTCTATTTGACATATGCCAACAACAACAAAAAAGTTTGACATTCTAAATTTTAATTTAAAGAAATATTATTTCTTTACATCTCTTTTTCTTCACCTGTATTTTCCCCTTCTTCGTCCTCAGTATTTTTTTCTGGAATGAGTTTTGAGATATGAAATAGACCAGACACTGTTTTTCTATGTCCTGTATCAATCTCATAAATTGTATTTGATTTTTTGCAACAATGTTATTTGACCCAATTCTTAGATCTGATCATCAAGCTTTTTCCTATTTAGTTTGTTTCCCTTTTCTGTATATACCTTATCATCCACATTTAATACATCCTTTTATATCCTTTCAATTTCTAACATAGCGCATTTTGTCTTTAACATTTGGCTAACTCCAATGTGACACAAGTCTTCGTGTATTTGCTTTATAAGTTTTATACTCAATATTTCTGTTATTATTATTTTCTCTTTTTGCCTTACTTTTTGTACTATACATTATTTTTCTTTACAAATTTATTTTACTTATCTGTATTTTTTTATTCTTCTTCAGATCTAATATAATATCTTCCATTGTAATTAAGTTCACTATTTCTAGTTGTTCTTTTTTTTTTCTTCTAGTTCTAAGACAGGATTTCGACTTAAGCAGACCGCTTTTAAATTTTCCCTTCCATGGGAACATTTGATTTTAAAGTCATTTTGTGACAGGTAATATGCCATATCACCAAGTTCTTAATCTGTTCTTGCTTTCAAGTTTATATTCTCTAATGGTTTGTGGTCCGAGTAAACTGTAAATTATTTTCCTAGTAACCAGTACTGCCATATCTCGGTGCTTCTTTTATAGCCAAACATGCCAAACGTATAGCTTTTATTTTCTTCTGTGCTCCATTTAACTATTTTGAATGGTAAGCTACCAGTTTTTCTGTACCGTCTGGTTGTACCTGTTTCAATATTGCTCCAACGCCCTCTAATGAACCGTCGGTATAAATATTAGATGGTAAATCTTGATCAGATATTTCTAATATCGGTAGTGAACATAAAAGGCTCTTTATTTCCTCAAATGTTTATTACAAATAAATAAAAAAAATTACATTCTTCATACTAAATAAAAATTTGATTTTTTTTCTAAATAAATTATGTAATGGTAGACCCATTACATTATTGCGTTTCTTGGTGTATATTCATTGTAAAAGTTTATTTCCTAAAAATTGTATACGTTCTTTTGAATTTTTGGTAGTGAAAAATTCGTTATCGAAATTAAGTTATCATTCAGTGCTTTAATAAAATTATTTTGAAAAATGTGTCTTAGGTATTCGACCGAATCTGATGCAAATGTATCTTTTTGTAAATTGTAAACGAAATCCTTCTGTTTTAATGGCTTTTAGTAATTTTTTAAGCGACATGAGTGTTCATTGAATGTTTTTTAAAATATTAAAATGCCTATACAATTTGCCTTAAAATCTGTAAGTCCATATTTTTTTAGTATATTAGACAATATTCTTTGGAAATATTGTTGGTGGACTCCTTGAAACCAAATGGAAGACAAGTCCATTGGAAGTGTCTGACTCTTCAATTAGCTCATTATCCAATAATTTGATATTTATTCCGCTATCTCTTTCTTGTCTCCTATAGTGCATCTGTATGGTCTTTTGCGGCAGTATTTATCCACTAATAAATATATTCATGCTTCATATCTTTAACTGTTTCTATGTCATTCTTGTCTTTTGCGAACACCGATTTATATTCTGTTATTAAATTATATATTTCTTATCTAAGTGAGAAACTGTTATCTCTAATTCCTCCTCTTTAATATTCTCATTCAAATTTATTTTATATTCGTCGCTTTTTTCTTTATCTTTCTCTTCCTCTCTTTATTTGAGTATTGTTTTTATATTATCTTTATTTGTGTATTGCTTTGAGTAATTTGTAACTCCGCATCTTGTATCAGCCTATATTTCTTTATTATATTTAGTCCTATTAAAAATCATATCTAAAATTTATCGATCAATTATGAACACATATACGTTTTTCACTATTTAAAAATTTTAATTTTAGATTTGTCAAACCACTTGTCTTTTTGATACCATTAATTGTTATCAAAGTTTCTTCATTTATACTATTGTTTTTTGTTTTCATTTTTAATAATTTAATATTGGTTAGTGAAACATTCGAACCGGAATCATATACTTCTTATATTTTTAATGAATCATTCTATAATAGTGTCACTATTACTTTTTTGTTATTTTTCATTCAACTCTGCCTTAACCATTGAATTATTAACATGCCTTATACTTTTTCTATCAAAACTATTATCATCTTGAACCTTTAACCAGCATGCAGTTTGGGGATGACAACGAGAGCTTTTTTAA
Source organism: Eumaeus atala (assembly GCA_017140195.1). NCBI lineage: Eukaryota > Metazoa > Arthropoda > Insecta > Lepidoptera > Lycaenidae > Eumaeus > Eumaeus atala. The sequence continues at coordinate 271,978 of JAFELO010000757.1, forward strand.
TCTTTCGTACGTATTACATGGAGTACGTATGTCATTTTTGTCATTTATTCTTTGATTTTATTATATTTCTATATATCCTATTTTTATTTACCACGTGTTCCTATTTACCTACCTCATTGAATAAATCCATTGTGTTCTTTATTCTTATTTTCTATTTATTTTTCTAATATAAACTCTGGTAAACCCGCCGTAATAAGAGCCACTGGGGTGCCAGTGTCTATTGAGCTTCTCATTTCCAAAATAAGAGTCTCATTTTTTTGTGGCATGGTCCACTCACGAAACATCCTTGTATCTAAATTAAATCGCATAAGTCACGTGATTCCAGACTTGGTTTGCAAATGATCCCCAAAATTTTTCTCTGCATATCCATTGTCCATTTTGAATTAACAATTTATCTATACAATTTTTATCCATAAAAAAATTCAAAATATTTGTTTTTTTCATCTTCGGTAATGTCAAAGCGTGAACTTATTTCTCAAAAAATTCAAACCATTGGCTTGAATTTGAGTTTTTATTTGTAAAATTTTCTATTATAAACTTTTCTGCAATATATTTAATATTTTGTGTCTCAAAATCTTGTCTGTTTTCAATTAGTTTTGCAAATATTTGTTCTAATAAATTTGTGGCTTTAATTTGTCGTTCGGATTTTTGTTTTAGTGCAATCACTTCAAGATATTGCTCTGGAAATATACAATTCGTGTATATTACCACCCTCATCTATGTAAAATTTACTCAATTCGTCTGTCATTGATTTCCAAAGTTTTCTTGTCTGGTATTCTCTTTAAAATATTTTTTACTCTATTGTATGCATTTGTATGTATCAATTCTTCATGTAAACCTGCTTGGCTGTACTTCTTTTGGTGTAGCAAACATTTTTCCGTCCCCAGTTGCGATTGATAAATGTTCGATTTTCCATCACTTTATCTTGTCGAAGCGTTCGTCCGTTATAGGACAGGCCAAGTCGGTGGTAGCGATCCGTAGCCCGAAGATTCTTATCACCCCTTTTTCCACTGTTCATTTCATGGCCAGGACTAGTGAAACTACCGGAAACTAGAGGCCGAATTATGCTATTGTCGACCGGTTGTAAACACCATCACCGTATAGTCCGGCTTGGAACCGACAAGCAGGTATCGGCTGTCTTGGCATTTCTAAGAATAGGCTGCGTCCAGCAGAAAACCAACATAAGCTGATGATGATGATGATACTAGACTCTTACGACTCCCTACCATAGCCTAGGAATGTAGGTGATATCACAATGGTTATAGATATCGGCGCCAAGAGTCGGTCCCACACCTGTAGAGCACTGATCCGATAAGATTCTAATTAATGGTGCTATTGTAGGCCGCTTAACATATATTTATGGTATAAATATTGATTCGAATCTTCTGAAACGATTTCTGCAACAACAGAAAAAATAAATTTTTGAAACATAAACAAACCTAAAAAATATAAAATAAAGTTAGTTAACAAAAACTGAGTTGTTTTAGTTATAATAAAACAATGAAAAAGAGACTTCGCGGAACTACTGTGAGATTCCACTCTGATATTGATGTCTTAACATCAGGACATCTGTCATCTCAGTCCACCCGTGACCATGGTTGCTGTAAAGCTTCTGAAACGTCGGGTTAGTTAAATAATTAAAGAAACCGCGATAGAATCCGTAAAAGTAGTTTTATCATAATGACATTCTACTCTCGCTCTCGCTGTATACCGGCGTAAAGGTGATGGATGGCGTAAAACCTGGAGAGGTGCCGTTTACTAATATTTTTTTTAACAAGACGTTAAGAAGTAAAAATAATTGTTTTGGCATCATATTTGCAAATATTATGCAAATATAGACGCGATAATAGCAAATGTAGATGTACTGTATGTTTTGATATATGTTCCCAAGTGCGTGGTTTTTTTACTAAATTGATTGTGACGTTAATCGTAACAGTAATTCAAATTAAATCCATTTGAAGCACTATGTAAATACGAATTATATACTACATATATTGTGTATTTATATTGCTCTCAAGGAACGAAATAAATTATTTTTGTGTAGGTACACAGTTTATTTGAATACATGGTGTCCTTGGATTCGTAATTACGTTTAGAACTATCTGCGATGACTTGGCCGAATTGTTAAGATGAGTGGGATGTAATTCGATTGTTTGCGTTTAATGGCACCTCCGACGGATCGATTTTTTTAGCGAATACCATAATATCAACTGTCAGCCATGTCCAACCTAACGTAGGTTCTAGGATTTACGTACATCATGCTACTGGGATTCCAATAGATGCTCTAGAAGTTAGTGTCGTGTTACATCGCAGTTGAATTGGGCAGGCACGACCGGAGAGGTACCTCTCGCTTGGAAAACTGCCTTTAGAGTGATAACTTTGCTGTCGTGTTTCATGTAGTTTACGAGTGGCCGGTAGCCTCTTCGGGGGGATAGGGTGAGGGAGGGCGTCGCATCTGGAGATGTGGGTATTAATGGGCATTGATGCAAAATAATATATAGAAAGAATGTAGAAGCCATAAATTATTCCTTACGTTTAGGAATTGGATTTTAAAGGTTTAACTGTTATGTTTCAATCTAAGTAATAAAACGAGTGGAATGTACCCGTGTGATGAATATCGATTTTATTACTTAATTCTTTAATTAAATGATTTAATTATGCATCTAAGCTTAATTAGTGACTATTAATTAATGTAATATGTAGTTAATCCATGGCTAATTAGAATAATGTAAGTAAACTGTATATGGACTAGTTCTATTTACTGTTTTAGAAGGCCCCTATCTCTTCAGTTGTCATCGTAATGAAACAGGGACAATATTTCGAATATTATAATAAATAATGGCATTGTAACAAATCTAAGGTTCAATTAACACCTCTTTTGCGGCGATTGCACGCGAACGTTCGGGACCAAGCGCGAGCGGGGTGATAGGGGTCTGTCGAAAGCGCGAGCGATACTTACTATCGCTTGGTAATAAACATTATGGCAATAAATGTTAAGTATTTTTATAGAATAGGGGCGCAAACGAGCCAGCGCAGCCTTTTTATGTCTACCCACGAACATCCACATGTCACACTATGCCGTTGTCTTTCCCCTCCCCAATGGGTCACCAGCTACTTACAAACCTCACGAAGCTCGACACTGAAGATGTCATTGTACGGCGGTATTATGTTAGCGAGAGGTACCTCTCCGGTCGTGCCGGCCCAATTCAAGGATGTATGGTGCACGACACTACCTCCTCCTATGCAGCATGCCACTACCTCTTCCTAAAACGACACCTCAATTTCCTTCCTACACCTCAACCTTAAAAAATATTCCAGGGAGAATAAATATTTTTTCAAATCATGTCACCTCACCTCACCAAAGTAGAACTGTGATACCCAACTACCCATAGCACACTTGACATGCTAATGTAGTACTATACCTTATACACGACATCGCGTAAGTTTAGAATTTCATACCGCTGCGCCCCGCTTCTTGTATGATTTGAGCATAAAAATAGAATAATACTGGCAGATAAACTAACTAATTGTAAAATAACGATTCCATCCAGTTTGATGTTTGGGATTTCTCCCTGTCTCGTTTTAAATGGAGCCAAACTGAGATTATTAATTTACTTTTAGATGGAATAACATGTTAATTTACCAAAACCTGTTATAGCAGTCAATGTCTGAGTCACCTAATTATGTCTCATCACAATAAACGTTACCTGGGATCAAAATAACTGCTCATAGACGGTATTTGTTCTACGGTTAGGTCAGTCTACATTTAGTTTTTTATTTCTGCTTAGGCCGTTTTTTATATAAATATTCTTTCCGAAAACAGATTCAGTCTCCTCCTATGTTCTGCTTAAATTATCTGCCAACACACTCTTACCGTTGGACTTCTTGCGATGGTTTCTTGAAAGTCCGTTATTCATGGTCCCCGTCGAGCCTGGAGAGACAGATGAGTATCAGCGAAGAAGGAGTAACGACCAGATTTCGCTATTAAAAGTCCTTTTTAGGGTTTCGTAGCTAAAGGCAAAAAACGGAACCCATATCATTTCAATTTTGCACGTCTGCCCGTCCGTATGTTACAGATGTTTTACTCGGAGATTATGGGTACTGTATCTATGATATTTGGAGGGTGTATTTTAATGAAATGCTATATAGGATTGAAACCAAAAATATTAATGGTAGCAATCCATGCATGTCACTGAGGGTAGGATTCTTTTTGATAGGGAATAGCCTTGTGGGTTGTTAATTGTACGGGCCGTCCAGTCATGATCCTCTCCATGAGCCATTCATTCATGTCAGCGCCGAGGACAGAGAGCCGCGCTCTTGTCTTGGCATGAACCTACTGGAGAGAAGGAGCCTAGCGAAAAGAAATATGGAGAATGGATGACCGTTCTCCATATTTCTTTTTCTATTGCGGATTATTTTTTTTATTTTCAGGAAAGGAACTTTATTGCAGTACTGCTATCACATAGAAAATATAAAACGCATAAACAGCAAAGCCAGTACAGAACGCGTGTTGCCGGAATACAACTGCCTACTACTGTCACCAGCTAACCTCTGGCAACAGAACCTGCAGTCGTTCTCGCTCGACGCCAATATCATTAACACCGTTTACAACTATCAGGTAAAGAACCCCGATCGTTTCTTTAGAATATCTTGTTTGTCTCAATCTTCCAGTAAGGCAGGCAGCACCGTTACTTTGGTTGAAGTTATAGACGTCAAAAATGTGTATTATATTTCATTCGTAGACATTAAAAATAGTGCAAAACAACATAACTGAAATAGGCTGAAAAAATAAAAAATAAATAAAATAGAATAATATAAACAAAAGAAAAAGCCTTTTATTTTTCGCACATTAATTACTTGTGCTGGTTAGTTTAAGTTAAATTACTTAATCCTAGTGTTAAATATGATATTTCTACTTCTTGTTTTTGGCAAGAACCCCGTTTTCACAGATGAAGGTCTCCTCCAAATTTAGCCACTCATCCCTGTCTTGGGCTACTTCTGTCCAGTCTGTTCCGGCGATCCTTATAATTTCGTCTTCCCGTCTTTGGATAGGTCTTCCTTTACCTCTTTTTCCGAGCGGTCCATTCCATGTTGACATTACTATGTAATTCGAATTACGAAATTTTAAATTCAGTCACATTTTGATGCTCACTGATTTTGCACACTTTTTAGCCTTTAGATTACAGACGTTACAGACGTTACCGGTTGTATACAAACAAATACATGAGTAGGTTTTGTTACAAACAATGTGTGGTGACGTTAATTGTTATTATCCCATGAAGTAGGTGCCACTTCATACGCATTTTATACTTACTTCGCACATTTGTTATGTGTTGGTTGGTGATTTTCTAATTGTATTATCAATATTAATACAAGCCTGTTAGATAATTCTATAAGGAAAAATATGTATTTAGTGGCACGCATGGTATTGTTTTAAAGCAAAATTTATCTTAAAGATATTAACTGTGTGGACAGTGGTCGACGTTTTCCAGCGTTACGCTATACCGCGCTTGCATAGCCTACGCTTCTTGCGTAAAGGTGCGCCTTAAAATCATGTTCGGTCGGGTACACTTAAGTCTAGTGTCGGAGTTGCCACTCAGATTATCACATTGGCTGTATTTACAAGTAGCCAATACAATTTAACACTTTTGAAATCTTTGTGCAGAATATACAGAAGGGTAAGGCGTCAATCGCAGAAATGGCGTTTGGAATGCACATGAGGGACACTGGCATCAAACGCTATCCTCTGCGGTCCCGTCCAAGAGTCGTCCAGTACGCTATAACAATATTCTATCACCGCGCTGATGAAAGGTAACTATCACTCACTTTTTTATGGTAGAAGAATAATTTAGCCAGACCATTTTTAAGTTATTTCATAGGCAAATCGTGATACTCCGACTGGAGAAATATCTGTCCCTCATATAAGAATAACAGCTTCAGTAATAGGTTGGTCATTGCCGTAGTGCAGTCAATTGACAGCTATGCTGTACCGCGTTTCGTACATTGAGTGGTATATAGGAGCCACCCGCTATGGACCACCGAAAACTGTGCGGACTATGAGGACATTTATGAGCGTCTGTAGTAACAGATAAATACCTTTATTTTTGGTGACGTAGGGAATGCATTTACGCATGATACCTGGGAGCCCGGGTAGACCCAAGACCTACGTTCCACTGCTGGTCATCTCCACAGAAACTGTGGGGGGTTACGGGCATCGAGGCGAACCTCATAACCCGGGTTGGGTCGCAAGGGGACGACTATCCCCTCGGTAACGGGGCCGCAATAATTGCGGGTTTGCCATCCTGGCTTATTGGCTCGGGAACATGTAGGCCCATTTAGGGTCTGTGTGTTGAGTGGTGTGTTGTGACTGTGGTGAGTGTATTATGCGTGGGCATGTGTGATCCTCGTCCGGATCGCAGTACACACAGTCCCTAGTCCGCTTGGTGGATGACGGGGGGAGTTCACGCGGATACGGTCTCCCGTCAGGTGGTCGCGCGTGCAGCGGGACCAGGTCACGTAGATCAGCATGCGGTCCATTGTCTGCCCTATTGAACATAGCGCTCGACAAT
>JAFELO010000758.1:7585-20799 GCA_017140195.1 Eumaeus atala
CACCACCACCTCTTGTTTGGTCTCCCTTTTTCCTTTTCATAACTCGTGGTACCCACTTTGTTAGGCGCGTTGCCCATCCGTTGTTATTCATTCTGTAGATGTGCCCTGCCCAATGCCACTTGAGTAGTTCTGTTATTTTCCTAATGTCTATTATTTTTGCTTTTTCTCTTATACTGATATTACTGACCCTACTTGACAGTATTAGACCAAGCATGCTTGTTTCCATTTTACGTTAGCAAATAGCGAGTATTTCTTCATTTTCTTTTCCTAACAACCACGTTTGGCATCCATATGTTAGGCATGGCAATTCCACTACCTCGTAGACTTTTTTCTTTATATTTAAATTAATATCGGTATTTTTCACTTTTTCCCTTATTCCCCAGTATAAAAAAAGATGTTCCAGGCTAGAGTTAATCTTCTTCCTATTTCATTTCTCGTGTTGTTTTCAAATGTTATAAGTTGTCGTAAGTCCCTAAATATACGTGTGTGAAACGCAAGTGGTTCAGTAGCTCTCCATCTATTCGTATGCCCTTTAGTTTCTCAGTAATGATAAATCAAAATAAATCTATTTTCATTGAGGAGCTCCTGCGAATAATTTTAGGGAGGGCGGGTCTCCCTGTCTCACTCCTTTTTGCTTAGAAAGTTCTCTACCTACGCGCTCTACACGTACCTTAAAAATTCCTTTTGTATACATATTTTTAATTAGCTACACATTTTTTTGGTTGACACCTCGTTAAGATAGTCATTATCATAAAGCTTCGAAATGTAGAGAGTCAAATGCTTGCTTGTAGTGTATGAAGCACATGTATAGTGTCTTCACATACTCTTTTGCTTTTTCGATTACTTGTGTTACAGCTTACATGTGATCGATAGTAGAGTAACTTTTCCGAAAACCTGCTTGCTCGCGCGATTGATGTTCATTTAAGGCCCTTGTTGTTCTATATAATATGACCTTCGAAATTTTTTTGTATAAATTTGCCATGAGACTGATTGGTCTATAACTGCCCAAGCCGCTTCAATGGCCGTTTTGAAACAGTAGTACAATTGTAAATTTTGACCACTGGTCAGGTGTTGTTTCGATTATAAATGTATTATTAAACAATGTTTGCAGAGGTTGTGGAAGTATGACGCATAGTGCTTTTAGGACTTCGTTAGGAATATTGTCGCTTCCTAGGGTCTTATTATTTCTTTAGGATTTAACTGCGCGTTCGATTTCTGAAGTAAGGATAGTTGGTGTCGCCGGGTTTATATTATGTCCATTATATTCGTCCGAATATATGCCGAAAGGGGTGTAGGTATTGTCTACTATGGCGTATAGCTTTTTGTAGAAATGTGTGGCTTCTTTTATGATGTCAGGACGTCTTGACAGTATACATCCTTGCTTATTTTTAACTATTGCCGTCCATTCAGACTTGTCACTAATCTCTTTGTAGGCTTTACGTAGAGCCTCTGTTTTAGTTATAAATTTTTAATAATGCCATATGTTATGAAAAACTTTTAATATCGACTATATTTTTCTCTAAATGTTCTTTCATTAAGAATTCTACTCCATTTCTTCCATTCGTTCCTTTTGTGTGAAATAAGATAAAGTCTGCGTGTTCTTCTATTGATTCTTTTTTTCTTCTTGTTTCGCACAAGCCTATAATGTCCCATTTTATTTATCTAACAGAGTATATTAGCTTTTCAATTTTACTCTCTGATGACAGCATTCTCTTATTAATACTTGGTGTTGTCCTGATTTTGTTTCTATTTTTGGTGTTAATCTTGTTTGTTAGGTTTCGTTTGTGGTTAAGGTGGCAATTGTTTGACTCCTCCGCGGTGACCGGCCGGCTTGGAGGAGGTAGAGAGGTCAAAGAGGCGCTTGTTAATTTTCTGGTTTATCTTTCACACTTTGTGATAGCTTCCTTGGATTGTTGAGATTCACTTGAAACGGGCGCAGGAAGCTAGTTATAGTTTGTGACTTGTTTCTTTTCTGTAATTGTTGTTTGTCTGTCCTTTTGCTGGTATATTCTTTGCCCGTTTCTTCGGGCGACATAGATATCAAGCGTTTGTTAGTGCTTCCTTCTGAGGGTGTATAAACTTTCGGTTTTTGTGTAATGTAATTTAGATTGACAATGTTGACGTAGCGTAGCACTACATTTTTTCCTGCGCCCCTTTGAGTTTTAGCCGTTTTTTTAGCACGCTAGGAGGGAAATCTTCTTTCAAATAAATTTTTGTGGCATTCCATGTGATATTGTAGCAGCCACTGGTCTATTTTTTCAGACTTTTACACGATCCTATTAACGTGTTCGATTTCCCATTTCGGGCAAGGTATTTCCATCTCGTTGTTGATAATATCTAACAGCGTAGAGAGTAAAATTTTCTTTCTCTTCGATACCGAAGAATATGACATTATTCCTTCTTATCTTCTTATCTAATGTTCCTATAGTTCTTTGTTGCTGTTCTACAATTTTTTCCAACTGTTTAGTTTTTGTTTCAAATATGAGGAATTTTTTGTCTATTTTTTTAATTATAGACTTATTAATATTTATTTCCATCTCTTTCATTTCTTTCTTGTTTTCTGACATGTCATCCTGTATATTTTGTAGGATTTTTAGTATTTCTTCCATTGAAAATCCACTATTTACGCCCTCTGTGAAGACTGCGTACTATATATTTAGTGAATTAATTTGTATAGATCTTGTATTTAATGGCTCCTTGCAGTTCTGCTACTCGCTGCTAGTTGGCACTATCCTATAGATATCTGGTGATATTCATATAGTTTCACTACTCACTGATGACGCTTTTTTGTCTTGATGATAATGACTAACTATATATAACATTTCGAAACATACGGTTTTGTGCACTTATTCCTTTCATGAGGTTTAGATAAGCATTCGTATTGTCACCTTTATATGTTGTTTGTTAATTTCTGTAATCCTGAATTGAAGCACTTATCACTAGTTTTAATTGCTGCTTTTTAGATTTTTCTTCGTTGTTTTTACGAATTTATCACTATATTTTTTTAAACTACAAACTTTTGTGTCATAAAACAATTATAAAATAGCAGAGCCGATATTGAAACGGGTACAGTTGCGCCCTCTCATTTTTTATAGTATAGGGAGGGAAATGAACACTCTTGTTGACTACCGTTGCCCATTAACATTCGCATAATTAATTGCTAATACAGATGCACTGTCCTGTTCTCTTCCTCCCTACCAATGGACCACCGGTTTATTATTAATCGCAGGAAACGGGACAGCACACCTCACTTTGCTTGAGTATAATTTGCCTCACTGGCTATGTACATGATACGTGGTACTTCCTCTTAGTAAACTAAAGTCGAGTTTTTGTTATTTATTTATTTAGCTAAAGAAACTTTACATTATATTTTCCTATCGAATTTAATAGCAGTTTGTCGGTAGTCATATCTCTCTCAACTTTTGTACATTCTTAAACTTTGCTTAGTACTTAATAGACATTATTATACATTTCTACCAGACTGCATTAGAAGGAGGGTAATGTTTTTAAGGAAGCTGTTATATTATTTATTTTTTATTCTATCCATAGTAGTATTTCCAATGCACGTTTGAATACTTAAACCTCAAAAGCGTATTCAGATCTTAAATTAAATTAGCACAGTTCCTTGTCGAGATAATCGAGTACGACACTAAACATCTTAGCTGAATTGGAAATTAGCTAATGAGTTGTAACTTCTCTTTTGCACTATATTGTAGACATATTTCATGAGAGATCATTATTATCAGCTACATGGCGCCGGAGACTTACCTCCTCCAAAGAACACCAACGTTCACGTTCGCGGGGTCGCTTCCAGCGCCTTTTGTTCTCCTTTTTGTGACGGGAGAAACGCATTTACGCTCATGTGATGAATGATCACATCCTCGCCCCTTGTCACATATGCAAAAACGCCGCCTCCTCCTACTCTATAGTAACCTATTACCGTAAGAGGGGAGCAGCTCCTTCGCCCCACACTAGGTTACTGAGCGGTGCTACACGTGGCGGTGGGCCCACGACAAGGCTTGAATTATAGTTAGGATTCAGCGGCTTCCCGCGATCTTAACCATGTCGTCAGCCGTCAGGTAGGAGGTCAATCCGGGGCCGCTACATGAGATAGTCCTTCCCCAACGTAACGGTTATCAGTCCTACAAGCAATGAGTTGAACAATGCTAAAGAGACGATTTTTTTTAAATTCCTTAGAAATTGGAGGATCCGGCTGATAGATTCTTAAGTTAGTGAAGAAAACGACAATTGGAGAACACGATTGATAGTCGGTCTAACAGATGGTTAGCACTCGATCGATTCAAATCAATAACAAAAGTAGATAGTGCTGGCTCGCTGAGATATGTCATTACATGTAATCATGTAATTTTTTCTATTCAATAAGGACCTCGTTGAGATATTCATTAATATAATTCTTTTTAATTTCATTTGTACTCTGCCCGGAGCGAGTCGCTGACGGAATAATCTGCGTCGCTGTGAAACAATTATATATATACGATTTGACGACCGTAGACCATACTTTGCCCTTTCTTCCTTCTCCCCTCCAATGGGCCATAGGCTACACACAAGCCGCGCGAAACGCAGTATTGCTGTCACTTTTTAGGGCGGTATGATGCGAGCGAGAACTACCTCCCCGGTCGTGCCGACCCAATTAAGCTGCAATGCATGTTACAATCATAAAAAAGCCCAGCTGACATATGCGTTTCACCATTTCGTTTTACACACACGATATATTTTTTTTTAAAGGTTAAAACTGAATAGCATTTTTGAATACACTATGATTGCTAACGCTCTTTCAATAAGCACCTTTCATGAGCGCGCACATGAATCGAAATGCGCCATTTTATAATTCGAAAACACTTAAACCGTTAAATCGTTTTGCTGTTTGTTCTCCTCGTCGTTATGTAGACGCTTAATTACTTATACCGACAGTTTGGTTTCAGATATCTACATCAGAGCCAGGCCTGGGAGAAATAAAGCTCGGTGCTGAAGTGTTAACGAGAGCTACGCTATCTTCACAGAACACTTGTTTTCACAGCACAGATTCTGTAGCACCGTTCGATGAAATGTGAATTGTCAATTTAACTATTGTTTACTTTTATCGATGAATATGTGTATTTTGTAGAAAAAAAAATTTTGAATTACCATATCTATACATATCATAAAATTCAGTGGAGTAAGAGGTAGTGCCATGTTGCACTGCTGCCACGTCCGGGTAGATACCTCTCCTACACTCATGATACCGGAGTAAAGTGACATCTTTGATGTCGCCTTTCGTGCGGTTTCTGAGCCCGTTGGGGAGGGGATGTGAAAAGGAGCAACGCATAGGCATAGTTATTAAGCTGATGTTCATGGGCGTCATTAAAAAGCTCCGTTTGTTCGTTTGCCCCCGTATACTAAAAAAAAAAAAAAAATTGTGCACCTATGAGATGGACTTTCTCATAATCTACTGAATGGATTTTCATGTGGTTATCACTTACGGACAGAACAATCACGTGGAAGTTTTATAGTATAAGTAATAAGTGGAAGGTAACAATCAGACCAGTGCTCTTTTCTCATAATATACTAGACATATTTTAATGTAGTTTTCACCAATGGCTGGAACAATTTCAGAGGAACATTTTGAGTATTAGTTGTTAAGGAAATAATACCAGCCGGTGTTATTCATGAGCGAAGCCAGAGCGGATTGCTAGTATATTTAAAAAATATATCCCAAAATCATATTTCGTACCTTTAATAAACTTAAGTATTGAAATGTTTTCTTCTCATTCGTTTATATAGTAATTTTATTCATGGCCATGTTTCATGTTCCTCAGTTGGACCGAAATTTCTTTCTATGATTTTCTAGTTTAATATAAGAATATTTTCAAACAATTTTTTTGTGTTATGTTTACGTTGTAGGTGAAGAAATCATTCAAAGGAATTTGCAAAATCTGAAAAAATCAAAACGTCTGTGGAAAAAATACAGAAAATTCTCTTTTTGGAATTTTCAATTGATATATACATGTGACTGGTGTTAATATACACATGGGGTTGGTAATTTTGTCCGCGTCCGTAGGAGTCACCTAACCACAAATCTACACGTGCCTCCCGGATGGTGCTAAATGAACAACAACGCCGAGTGGCAGGCGGCGGTTAACTAGCATGTCCCCGGTGGCCTAAAGAGCTCCCATGCTGTAGGCAGGAAATTACTCACGCAACCCGCAACCTTCCAAGACCGGGATCTTGGCTTGATTGCTTGGATTACGCTCGCTATGGTCCTGACAAAACCCCAACCTCTACATTTTTTTTTAACCTTGAACCATGCATAAACAAGAAAGCAGGAAAATCAATACAGTACATATATCATCAACGTGTAACTATTGAAGAACCACGCAAATGAACAACAATAGTACAGTGTAAGCGCTGTCAATAATATGGACACTTTAAAAATAATTTCATGAAACCTTTTCGTTGCCTAAAATGTGCCGAGGGATATGACACAATTAAATGCCAAAAAAGGACCGGAACTCACCAGCGAAATGTGCATTGGGACTCCAAGATTACCCCGCTAACTTCAAAGGCTGTCGCGTTCACAGAGAAATCTTGGCTAGGAAAGCAAAAAGTACTCGGCTAAAACTGTATTCGGATATCATCGGAACTGAAAGTAGCCAGCGTCCATGTAAAACAAGCTCTTTTTTTTTGCTTCGAGCGGGGACAGATTACTTTCGGAAACTCTGACGCTCAACTGAACTTACCCAAAGACAAGGCTCATACTTTGACGAGGTGACGGGCCGGATTCAAAACACACAGCAGGCAGAAACTATCGGACACAATACTCTAACGAACAAACAACAACCCACTAAAGTTGAACTACTAATACGACGAAGTGAAAAAACGTACATTTAATAGATGGGACTATTGACAACAATAATCACCAAACTAGTTCCAAAATGATTGTATCTTGGCTGGCCATATGAAAGGTCAACGGACTCTCCCCGAATCTCCAGGTGCTAGAAACTATACCTCTATATAACAAAACCGACGTAGCTCCGACATCAGAAACCCATGCTACCATAGTTCCTTCTCTATCACCGGATACCATGTATATAGCACTCCTCATCCTGATGACACTGCCCATGCTGGATCAGCTATAAACATAAAGTCGAATATAAAGCAATCTACACCAAAAGGATACTGCACTGACTTCCTCCAAGCAACCACAATTAGGCTGGAGCACCGAGCTGGTCCCATCGTTTTCTCAACCGTTTATTGTCCATCAAAGCACAAAATATTCTTAGAAATGTACCGCCTTTTCTTTCAAACACTTGGTAAGTGCTTCGTCTCAGGCGGCAATTAGAATGCGAAACTTTTGGGGATCCCGTTGCACAGTTACCAGGGGTAGGATGCTCAAGGAATGTGTTGATATGATAAAATTACACACATGGTCCACTGGCCAACCAACCTACTGGCCTCCAGATCCCAATAGAATACTGAATCTTCCTGACTCTTACATCCAAAAAAAGGGCATAAGCCACCTATATACTAGCTTATAGCCGAGACGGATCATCCAACCACACGCCAGATTACCTTAAGCACGGAAACAAATAAAAAACAAAAGCCGGAGAAACTATACAGCTATAAGACCGATTGGGAATAATATTTCCATCTTACCTCGAAAATAAAATTAATTTATGTACACCGTTGAAACGTGGTGACGACGTAGGTGAGGCCTGCCTGTACATCACTAATTTGATACAAAAGGCAGCCTGGCTAAGTACATCCAACCTAGCTAATTCGCGTGAATCTGCTACTATGACAATGGCCATCAAAGAAAAGCTGGAGGAAAGGCGTTGCCTCATGACAAATTGGCAACAATCACATATTTCAACTAACAAAACGAGATGTAATCGTGCTGCTAAAGAACTTTAAAAAATGCTCAAGGAGTCATTTTACCTACGGCTTAAAACTTCTCTGGAGCAGATGTCACTGGACGAAACGACTACTCCCTTTGGAACGCCGTTGGAAGAATTGATAAGTCGCAAAAATACTCCCCTACTATAAAAACGACCTGCTCTTCAATTTGGCTTCCAAAAATCATGACGTAATACGACAGTGCTTCGAACGTAAGCAATACTGTTCGGCCGCCTTCTTGGACGTGCAACAAGCTTTCAATAGAGTCTGGCATAAAGGTCTACTCGGTAAAATAAAACAAGTATTACCTCACTCTTTCAGTAACATACTGGCCTCATACCAAGATGAAAGAGTATACCAGGTTATACATGGTGATACTGCTTTCGACTTTTACAATATAGCGGCAGAAGTACCATAGGATTCAGTGCTGGGCCCGATTCTCTACAACATGTATACTTACAACATACCAGCATCTGATAAAGTAAAGTCATAATCAGTGAGCTAAAAATTCATGTTAACAATATAGTACAATATGTATGTGTCTCAGCTGGTGAAGTCTCTACCAGCATTGCCTTTCTTTACACCACACCCCCAATCGGTCACAACCGTGTGACAACTCTGTGACCGTATTACTGGGGGCAAACAAACTGCTAGTCTTAATTGTTGATTTTTTTCAAAATCAATGGGTTGCATTCCAATCTCGTCGCTGACCACCAACACCATCACACAACAAAGCCGGCTTTACTCTTTATGACGAAAACGCAGATATTTTCTCCAGTTGATTCACCTTACCTTACCTACCCAGGATATAAATTAAAACAATTATTTATACCACGGGCTGGAGTGTGTGTGTTTTCATTGGAGAAGATGTATGCTATCGCCGCCTCTTTAACCTTGAAGACAAGTATCTATCCAGCATATGGCAGTGTGTAGATAGCAGTGACCACGTTTATGCGTACCTACACAGATCCTGTAACGGAAATAAAGAAACGGACTGACTCCTTGAGCACATATAAATTGCTACAGATTCTGTGCTGAAACTGAATCAAATCGCAGGGATCGTTCCACTTGGTAATTTTAACGCCCATCATGCCTATCGGCTTTGTTCATGTACTACCTATCATGTGGGAAGATCTTTTCATGACACTCCTGTAAGTTGGCACTTCATCATAAACTGGAGAGCCATCAAGCGTATGCAGCAGCGGCAAGTTCACAGGACGCAAATACCAGAATACTAAAGAAGGAGTGTAATTCTGTCTCTAGGTCCATCACAAAAGTTATTGCCAAATCAATGTCAGAGCACGTATGCAAAATTGGTGAAAGACTAGTTCGTCTTCCTTCAGGAACTCGTGCATTCTGGACTCTCACAAAGGCTGTTTCTGGAAATTTTGCTTAGCCATCCCTCCCTTCTTTGCATTGGAGTGATGAATCTGACCCATGCCGAGAAAGTGAAAGCCGAACTTCTGGGCTCTTTTTGGATGATGAGGGAACTCCACCGCCTACTATCCCGCGGTGCGGTTACTCGATGGCGGATATTATGTTCCGGCAAATTGCTGTGCTTAAAGCACTTCTTTCCCTGGACATTCATAAGTCGGGTAGACCCGATCGCATCGCTCCGATTGTGCAGCGAAAATGTGCTCCGGATTTGACTCCGGTTCCGATTTTCCTACTCTACTGGTATAGTTCCCAGCTCTTGGAAGACAACTTTAGTATACCCAATCCCTGAAAAAGGTGCCCGCTTCGACCCATCCAACTACTGACCTATTGTGATAACCCCGTAGTTCCCCAAAATTATGGAATCTATTATCAACTGCTAGCTTTTGCAATACTCAGAAGATCATCAAATAATTAGTGACCAGCATTACGGTTTCCATCGTGGACGTTCAGCTGGTGATCTTAAAGTGACTTTAGATCACTTCAGGCCAATCCAGCGGATCCGGATTAACGTCACTTGGATTTCGTTCAAAAATCCAACAACTAGTCTTTTTAAATGTTCTAATATTTTCCACTTCCTCCAAACATCGTTCATGAAGGCACAAATGGACTGCTGCACGGAGGTCAGCATCTCCTGCAAAACAGATGGCACTCCCGCTTCCTCGTCCACTCTGGCGAAGATAATCTTATCTTAGAACCATCTGGTTCTAACATACAAATGGGGTCAGCTTTATAAAGGTTAGTATGAAGCAGTGCATTGCAGCTGAATTAGCCCGGTACGACCAAGGAGGCACCTCTGCTCACATGTACCTGCTTGGACAGCTCTGCAATGGAGTTCCGTGTAATTTGTGAATAGCCTGAGGTCAACTGGAGGTGTACGCATCTGCATGAAAACAATAATACCACGTCGGTAGTCATCAAGAGACTCGAATCTCCTGTATGCCTCCCTATATTATACAAAAAAAAAACTTTACAAAGTAACAATATATCTGCCCCCCCATGTACTCATTTCTTTGAGACACAATAATATTTTTCGAGTACTGCTCATTATTTACGCATTAGAAGTGACTGGAATTGAACAGTTTTTATGTTGTCACCCCTTATAATTATGACGGAAAGGGGCACATTCATCACGTTTATCAATTCACCTATAACGCAGCAAAACCTCTTTAATAAACTACGTTTGGGTTCAATGAAGACATGCTTCATTGCAGCTAATTTGGGCTGGCGCGAGTCACCACATATCATACTGCAGTGCGACGCAAAGTGATGGCTGACGCATTTGGGGTGTGTGTGTTTTTTGTGGCCTGTTGAAAGGAGAGGAAATCAGGGCAATGCATTGACGTAAAAGCTATGTGGATGTTTATAGGCGTCGAAGATCTGAATAGCTCAGATTTCTCGTTTGCCCCTTTCGCTATCTACTTTTACATTAAACTTCTTAAATAGGTGTAGATTTTTTAGCAATATGCATATTTCAGGGCAAGATCACGTATGTAATGACCCAATGTATCTGGAAAGAAATAACTGTAATATTATCTATATACATATAAATTGTTATTTTAAAGCATTAACGTAATGTGCATACTAATATTGTGTTTATCATATTAGTTCTCCTGTAGCAGGGCTGCTGGAAGAAATTTCAATGTATGATTACAGTGTACATTAATTATTAAATAAATAAAAAATATGTATATAAGAGGAAAAACGAAAATATTGGTTATGTGCTTCCATTGTAAACGTAACCGTGTTTAGTATAATTATTTTCAGAGAATATGGCCACCCTACGCCGGTAACAGCGCGTGATTTTGATAAAAATAAAAAAGATTGTAAATGAATGAATGACGCTTTTAAAATATTTTTATATTATCGGTACAGTATGGTTAAACTAGTTTATTAACAATATCACAAAAACTTGACGTAAGCTTGTAATGTCCCTTTAACGCACTAAATTCTACACTTTATTGAAAGGTTAAAAAAATTCTGGACTATAAAACTTGAGATAAACAATTAAAAATTTAATATAAATACTTTATGCTCTGGGTCCCACAATCTATCCATATCATCTTTTTCAGTCAGCCCTCTTTTCGCGTCGTGAGTAAAAGAACTGATTAAATTATTATATATGTTTTGTCTATGAATCCAATGAGCAAAAAGCAAAATATATATTTTTTTTGTCTATGGGGAAGGAGGTGATTGGATTATTTTATTTCATCAGGGCAGGCTGCTAGTATGTAGATGAAAAGTGCGACAATTTTTGTACAACATCAGGTGTATTTACAGGCAATATTTACATTTCAAAGAGATTGACAGAATTTTTCATTAGCTGTAAGGTAAATAAAATTATTTAATGGATAAATACATTTCGCTTGTTCGTTAACCTTACTATTTGGCCTAGTCCTTTAGTGCGATCGATTTGATGAGGACTTATTATTTTAACTTATTACTTATTAATTATATTCGTATATTTCACATGATTCACATTTTTTGGTCTTATTATTATCTTTAAATTGACGTGCATAAATCATGTAAATTTTATACAAGTCGCTGGAAAAAGTGATCAAAATATTTCATTAATAATTCGTTTTCTTCTTTTATCTTCAGAAAAAAACATTCACTTCCATATAGTGTTATTTTAAATACTTTGTAAAATTATAACATCGGCTAAAAACGTATTTAGGCTTATACCCAGCAATGGCTATCGTCCGCCTGATAATGATGATGATGACAATATTAATGTACGTACTTCATTAGAACATTTGATTGAATAAACTGAGCGCAGCGCCGAATATTCTTAAATTTTTGTTAGTTTAGACACTTTTCATGTATTAGGTTATGCGAATATTTACACATGAAATTGGCGTTACATATAAAACTTACATATGTGATTGGCGCTTTTCGTACTGGCCACTTTAACCACGTTTTATGTTTTCATCACATTCATATAACTATATCTGTGTACATCTTTCTTTATTGAAATGACGTGTCCTGAATCATGTACTCACCGGTTTACCACCTTATAGCATAAATTGCTGGACAAATAAAACTGAAGTAGAATATACCAAAGATTTTATGACAAGAAAAGGCTAATGTTCTGTGAATGTGTTTCTAAAAACATCCTGTTACATTAGCTCCTTACATATGAAATTCGGATTTCTCTTGCTGGCCACTTTAATCACAAACCTCTCCCCTTTCGCGCGCTCAGCGCAATGATTTGATCCTGGTCAGAAATCCAAATCCTGCCCCATGCGAGAATTTGCACCAAAAAATTACTGGTAAGTGTTTGGTGTATTAGTGCCGGTACTGTTCATTAAAGTTTTCTCAAATCTGGCCAGACTATTACGGCTATTGTCAGTAATTATAAACCATGATGGAAAATCTAAAGGCTAAACAACCTAGGCTGGTCCAACGATCCACGCCACTGCTACTTCGCGTCAACGCTAGACCACACACTCTCCAACAGATGGCTACCAAATGAGAAGAGCTTCCACTGGAAAGTATTAAACATCCTCCGTACTTCCCGGATCATAATACAACAGATTACTATTTTTTTTTAATTTGGATAACTTATTGCAAGGGAAAAATTCAACTCCGATGGGGCCGTTCAAATCGCCTTCAAAGCTTTTATTGATTCCCGTCCGATTGGTTTTTTTAGTAATAGGATCAATAAACTACAGGTGAGATGGAAAAAGTACAAAGGAAGGAAACAATAGTTCCTATTTTGATTAATTGAATACATTTTATTAAAAAATATTCTACTTTGTGTTCCTCCGTTGCAAAGGCCAATTTCATATTCAAGGACCTAATATCAACATTATTATTTATCATCCGCGAAAGACCCAATAAATTGGATTAAATCACTCAATATATAAATATTCTTAAACGATTGA
>JAFELO010000758.1:27882-39358 GCA_017140195.1 Eumaeus atala
TAAGTTGTTAGAAAATTAACATATATCTAAATAAATAACCAGATACGTGAATAATCTGAAAAGGAACAACAATTAAGAGTTGGAAATAAAATAATATTAGGACTGCTTCCCGGAAGCCGAAATTTCGTCACTGAATGAAAATTCTATAGTGATCCCTCAAGTTTTATTATATCCCGACGTTTCAATAACCTCGGCCATCATGGCCCTCTCCATTTCCGTTCTCTAGTATCTGTAACAGAAGTCCTTACGGTATAGGTACCGTAAGTGTGGTAAACGACTGGACTAGGCTAATGTAGTGTGATATGTCCACAGCTATTATTATATTATTATTATTATTACGGAGTACCTCCTGCTTATATGATACTGCCGTAAAGTGGTATCTGCTGTGGTGCCTTGAGTCGCTATAATTTCCCCGGATCTACAGGCAACTGGATCCCTCTAGCAACAGCCTGGCCTTGGCGAGAAAGCCCTACTTCCCCTCCTTGAGGAGTGCCCGGCTGCCTTTGAACAGTCCCTACGACGCTTTGTGAGGGCTGGGTTCCAATCCCGGCCCGAAATGATGGGAGGATAGGGTGGGAGCAATAGAAATCACGTCGGCCGTCTCCTCGTCTTATAGAATATAGAAGAAATACATTTATGCATTGCTTCATAACTCCGCAGGCAAAGTGATTGTATATCACTTTGCCTAGAAAAAAAATCGAATCGAAAACAAATGTTGGGATTACAGCCAAAATGTAGTATGTACTACTTGTACTAAGTGTTTGTGCCGGAAGATGCACAACAATGCACATAACATTATTCCTCAAAAAGTGACCACTCAGTTAATGTTAATGCACTCAACTAAGCATTCCAAAACAATACCAACTTAAATGAGCTATCATTATGTATGCACCCACAACAGTGACAATTTAAAATAAGAATGTGTAACTAAAGATAGGTAATAAAATTTGTAGATACGCAAAATGATAAATAAAATAATCGTCTGTGCATCCTATGGTGGGTAATAGGTATTACGTAACTTATGGCTAGTCCCATGGCGTCCAATTACAGTGATTGACACGGACCTTACTTCTCTCCAATGAAAAAATATTGATCTACAGTCACGTACTTAGCCAGCAGCAGCATAGAATATACAAGAAAGAGAAAACAAGAAGCTTTCATCCATGGTAACAAATCTAGACAAAAAGTCCTCGGGATCAGTTCAAAAATTCCAAACAGACTCGCGAAATTGTGTACCGAAATCGTTTTTGTTCAGCTGAAAGCAACCTCGGGACCCAGATAGCAGAAACCTTATGGAACCCCAACTCTTCCGATATTTTGTGTTGCACCCGGCCATAACTAGTGTTTGTTATCTCAGCTATCTTACCAATGGTCAAACGTCGGTCACCCAGTACAAGATCACAAATTTTATCAATGTTTTCTTTCGTGGTAGAGGATGTAGGCCTTCCACTCCTAAGATCATCTTTAATGCTCTCAAGACGGCGCTTAGACTCAGCTACCCACTTCTAGACACTGGAATGCAATGGAGATTACACCCACAAAGTTCTCACCATATCTTGATGGATGTCTTTTGGTGACACGCTTTTTTTATTGAGGTACTTAATGACTGCACGGTGTTCAATTTTCTCCATTATTGAAAATTGCGTCAGATTGCTTCAAACAAATAATCACAGAAAAATTATATTGTGCAGTATCGGAATGAAACTGCGCACAATAAATCAATATGACACATACTAACAAGTGACGTTAGATTTAAAAAGATGTCATAGCTCCATGTAGGTTAGGCCACGA
Source organism: Eumaeus atala (assembly GCA_017140195.1). Taxonomy (NCBI): domain Eukaryota; kingdom Metazoa; phylum Arthropoda; class Insecta; order Lepidoptera; family Lycaenidae; genus Eumaeus; species Eumaeus atala. The sequence goes on from JAFELO010000758.1 coordinate 29,674, forward strand.
ACTTTTAGATCCACTCTATTACATGCACACACATAAAGCAACCGATGAGTATTGTAAGAAAAATAAATATTTGCTTCATGTCTACATAACGTTTTTTTCAATCCGATCAAATTGAATTAATTGATTTAAACGTTTAATGTAAAAAAACAAACTAACAAATTGTTTTCGAAGATAAAAAAATATAAAATTAATTCAAGCAGTCATATGATTCTATTGTTTGTTTTGATTTAAACAATTCATTAATCGAGGAAAAAATATTGTGTCTTTTTTTTATAGTATGCGTATATAATTACGCAAATGAGAGAAATGACGTGTTTTAAAGAATCATGACAGGTTTCCAAAAAATGTTTTTTCTGACATCGATTTGTAGCGTATTAAAATTGGAAAAATGTATAATATATAGAGAATACTTTATACGGCTATATAACAAATTATTTTGAAATTGGTAGGCGACGAAAAAGATATATTTATATTATTGTTTCATATTTTGTGGTTATGTCAGTTGTCAAATGTTAACTTACAAAATAGATTAATCGAATGGTTAATTTGTTTGGTATTATGTATATTACAATTTTTAAAATAACATTGAGTGTCACATTCGATGTTACGCAAACCCGTTCTCGTAACAGTAAAACAAAATAAAGCGCAATTAAAAGAAAAACCAACTTACATATTTCGCCTTTAATCTTAATAGATGGTTACATACTGTGTTATTGAGGTAGAAATTCTTATATTTGTTAAGAGGCAATGCTGCACCTGAATCTGAACTAGACAGGCAGGACCGGGGAGGTACCTCACACCGTGTGGCTTATTTGTTTACAATGACCCATTGGTGAATAGCAGGGAACGAGGGCAATACAAATATGCTGATATCAATCAGGGATGGCAGTTATTGAAGATATATGATTTGCCAAGAAACAAACCATATATCTTCATAGTAGAAGGATACTAAGAAAATAATTATATAGAATAAAAAAAAACACTTGTGATCTATTATTTATTCATCATCTCTAATAACTATGCCATCTAAAAAATCTGCTGGTGCGGATATATTGCTCTGATGTCTCGACGATCTAAATACAACAGTCTTAATATGGGCGCAACAACCAACAGTTCTACGCCCAACTATACATGAACAAGAGTATTCCACAATTCTTGATATACAAGGGTTTTCAATGTCTATTAATTGATACACATATTATTATTAAGGTTGTATTGAGTTGAATTGATATGTTCGAATTACCAAGTGTCTATTACCAATTATAACATATCAAGAGATTGTCTATGTTTTTGACTCTCTTATTAGTCAGTATAGCGGATTTTAACAAAATGTGTAAACAAACGTGAAGGTCTCAAGCACTTTTTATTTGTTAATATTATTATTTAAGAGGCATACTGTAGTTGTATTATTATTTGTTTAGAAATTTTCATAAATTAACAATATACTATTTATTGATCTAGCATTATAAATTTTTGATATTTCTATTTATTTTAGATCAACAAATAAACTTATACAATGTTATCTTGTTTATAATATCAACACATAAGAAGGAGAGTGATGATAGAAAATAATTGAAGATCTTTTAAATAGGAAAATAATTTGAAGCTTTCACAAAAGAAAGTAACATTTGTAAAAATATTAGGTAATATAGTGATAATGTGTTGCATATGTATTATTTTTAGACGCTTCAAAAATGTCCAGGATCTTGTCATGATTCTTTGGTACATTTGAATAATTGGAGAATAAGAGTGGAACGCTTATGAAATTATGGGCATGACACAGTTGTCAGTGAATGTGTGTTTCAGTGAAATAGGTAAACATTTTTAAGGGATGTTCGCTTTCAAAGTTTTTTATTAACAATATTTTGATTTGTTTCATCATCATCATTATCAGCCCTTACCGCTCCACTCCTGGAACTGGGTGGTGGAGGGTCTCTCTCAATGAACGCCAAGACGACCAACCTCCTGCTACTCACATCCATCTTGGACCTGCTACTGCATGGAGATCGTCTTTGCACCCGGTGTACGGTCGACCAACACTTCGTTTTCATGTACGCGGCCTCCACTCCAGAACTCTACAGGTTCATCTGCTATCTATTCTTCTGAGTGAGTGACCAGCCCATTGCCACTTCAGCGAACTTATTTCTTCGCATTACATCGTATACTTTAGTTCTCTGCCTTATAACTTAGTTACGAATTCTGTCGGACCGAGAAATTGTTTTCCTGTCATTTAACAACTTGTATCAGGATTACCTTAAGCGAAATTCTCACTAAAAGTTTAGAACCTAGCACTTAGTGGTAGTATATTTTTTTTTGGAAATGACATCTAGATGTGTTTGTATATATGAATGTCGATGATTTACATTTAATTGTTTCACTCATTTATTCTAATTATTAATATTTTAATACATTCATAACACTTAGAAGTAATCAGAATAAAAGTGTAATTTTACCCAGTTAGGTATGAAGGCAAAGCTACCTAACAACAAACTGAGCACACCATCACATTGTGGGACAACAAATTATCTAACTAATATTAGAATAACAGGTACAGCCATGTACATGTAAGAAATAATAGGAAGACCAAAAAATTTTATGACATGGTGTTTTAGATATAAATTACTCGTAGAATTTCTTAAGTAGAATTCGTTTGACCTCACTAAACGTAAAATAATATAGGGTTTTCAATTATTGAAATTCAGCCAAATATCGCCAACACTTACTAAAACTATTATTAAAATAATTTATACATCATGATGATAATAACGCTAAACGTTTAAAATGTTCAGGCCGCATGGAGTCAGAGACATAATGGGTGCGTTCCACTACGCGCACAAAACGTCAAAAATTCCCTTTTAGCCGTTCCACTACACGACCTCTGTCGTTCTTATAAAAAATAGTAACCGAATATTTACGTTGAGTAAAATGTAATCCTACAGAAGTATTTGATATGCATTGAGAAAATTGGCCATTTATTAAGGACGGATAGGACGTTGAAAATTATTACACATATAATTTTTAACTATCTTCGGCCTTCGGCCTACACTTCACTATGGTGAGAATGAAGGTCATGAAGGCAGCGAGAGCGCTGCGCAGACTCCTACCGAACCTCGGAGGACCCAGCCTGCAGTCTGCAGGGAGCTGTACTCCGGTGTCTGTCGGTGTATGGCGACGTATGGTGCAACGGCTTGAGCGGATCATCTCACTACGAGATATAAGGCCCATCAGCGCTCTGCGCCGAGTGTCTTAGCAGTGAGTTTGATCCGGGGGTACCGTACGGTATCGTGGGCTACAGCGAAAGTCCTAGCCGGCGATCCCCCGTGGGAGCTCGTGGCGGAGGTTACTACCATGAGGACGGCCCACAGGAACCGAAAACTCGTAGTCACGACTGTCACGCGGCAGTGAACTCTGCCCAGCACACTCTCGAGGTGTGCCCGAGATGGGCGTCGCTGCGTTACGTTCTGACATCATTTGTAGGAGGGGACTTGTCAAAGTCGAGCATCATCGTCGCGAAGCTAGTCAGCGACGAGCCCTACCAGGCGATGGCTTCCTTTTGCGAGACCGTTATGACCCAGAAGGAAGCCGACAAGCGGGGGAGAGAAGAGGCTGCCGTCGCGGCTTTCCCCCGCCCGACGACGAATGGGGGTAAGAAGGAGGCGCTATCTGCAGCGCCTTCAGTAGTGCCCCTGTGATCCGTGTCGGACCTGCATGGGAACCCGGTCCACTTCTTAAGGACACGGCGTCGTGGGGACTGTCATAGCGAAGCCGTAAATCTCTGAGAAGGTAAAGTCTGGCCTTTACGCCGAGGCCAGTCTGCCGCTGGAGGGGTCCTGTTGCCTTTAGATCTGGGACCCTCCACTAATAGCGGCTAAAGGCTCCCCTTAGGGGTTTAGTTGGTATTGCTACCCAATGGCCGAGTCCAACATAGGTCTGGGGGTCCATTCGGGCTCCCAGGTATCATGTGCATTTCCCTTCATCACCAAGAAAAAAAGGTATGCTTCGTTTAATCGTATTTCATCTTTACACTGGCGCAGCAAATTGAGTGATGAGTGTTTTGTTTGTTTTCAACTTCAACATATGAATTTGTATGAAATGCAATATCCACATTTGTAACGCGAAGGCCTACTATTATAGAACAAAACACGTGATTTTAATTATGATGAACTTAAAATACACTAATTAAAATGTTTCTCAAAAGGGGTGGCTAAATGCTTGTCCCGTTGTCATGTTTGAGGTGATCAAGCCTTGCTTAGCCTATGTTTCCCCCGTTGTATAATGAGCCCACATTCCGGGTACACTACAGCAGCTAGCCGCATTCGCAGGCACACGACAAAAGACGACATCGATCGCTTCCGATGTCACTAACCACTATCCCTCGCGAATGCACATAAATCCCTGGAAGCTGCAGAATATGCACGCCAAAAATTTCCGGACGCTACTACCATACGAACATATATTAAACACTCCAGTTGTGTACGTTTATTTTCCCCTGAGCTTCCTAATCCAAAAAAAATAAGTAGATCCGTAATACGACACTATAAAAAATCAATTTTTATTACTTGTTAATAGATTAAGGATTAACGTTAACTTGCGTTAATTCTTCAGAAATATAAAGATGTAATATTTAACTATGTCAACTGTTTTTACTATCGGATCAGCGAGTAACGAATTTATTTAATTTGATTAACGGTGCCCAACTACGACTCTAATAATTTTTTTTTTAAATCTTTATTTAAAGGTGGTAAGATAGGATACATCAGAAGATTATGTCAGCATTACATCTACTGAAAAACCTCATATACAACGAATGGATAACTAAGCTTAAGAATCTGTCACTATGTTCTAATTTAAAATTAGAACTAAGTCTAATTTAAAATTAGAAGTGAGTTCTTTTTAATTACATTTAGTGTCCATTATAAACTCTTGTCGGAGAAATTTGTTTCTATCATATTCTACAAGAAGTCTTCATGTTGGTTGCATGTTGTACAGTTAGAGTTGGTCATATTACCCATTAGGAAAAGAAAATTATTCAGTGGAATGTAAATGGAACGAATGCGACAACAGAGTTAAATCTCTTTTGCTTATTTTCGTATCCGAGAACCAGGGTGGTTTGTTACCAAAGATCCTATACCAACCAGAGTTCTTTGGAATTTATTGGTAGTATTTATCCCATTCCTCATAAAAACTTTTTTTAATAGATCCTACAAAATCATTAAATCAAGAGTTTATACTGATCAAGGTAAGTTTTGTGCTGCACCTTCCAAGGCATCAACCATATCATTGCCAACAATACCGACAAGTGATGGTACCCATTACAGATATATGTTAATCCCATTATGAATTAATTCGTAATAATGAAAAAAGCCTCAGTCCTAACCCATTTACCGTTAGCACATGAAATCAGGTGAAGCAAGCCACGTTTAGAGGTAAGTAGTGATTGTTATATAAGCCAATTCTTCCAGAATGCCTATTAGTTCGAATGACCCCGGTCCGTCAACAAAAAATAAAAATAAAAAAATGGTATATGTAGCACCCCCACCGTGGTTCAAGCCTTGTCGTGGCGGTGGGGCTCAGTAGCCTGGGGTGAACCCCGGTGAAGCTAATTGAACCGAGGGAGATCTTTGCACCCCTCTTATAAGAAGAGCGGGCTTGTAGATCAGGAGAAGGAATCGCTCTCGATTCCCCTCTTATAAGAAGAGCTGACCTAAGAGCAATAGGAGGTGGCACTTTTGCGCACGGGGCAAGGGGCGAGGATGTCAACCTCACCCGATTGCACTGTCCCAAAGTCGGTGGGTATGTCTTGTGGTGCGGGGCAACCCCATTTGTGGATGTGGAGTTGGTCCCTCATGGGGCTGAGTAGCCGTCGAGGGGCCCTGAATATCTGTTGTTCCCGGCCACCTCACCTAGGGCGGCACTGATGGCACTCGCGGTGGTTTTTGTGGTTGTTTGGCACTATCATGTGCCGCGAGTCCCACACAACACTGGTCCCCACCCAGGGCGGGTGAAGACGCGTAAGTGATTTCCCCGCGTCAAAAAAAAATGGTATATGTATATGCATTCTTCGCCAGCACCATATTTGAAAAGTCAATTCTTTCGCTATGGGCGGCTTTAAGAGTATATGTCTCGGCACCATAGAGATCAATGCAAAATACAAATATGCAAACTAGATGTTCTCTTGTTTTACTTGTTACTTTGTTGTCTCTCCATTCTTTAAGCGATTGATTCATGCGAGGGATAGTTAAGTAAAATATGTATATAAACCGTCGAGGTCATCGTTATAATATAATATTCTCTGTGGTCTCTTGCCTTTTGTTCTTTGACAATCTTAATTGAATTTATGCCCTCAGGCACTTTCGGGGAAGTCGACCCCTATCTCTTGTGGACTAATGATAGGGGTCAAGTCCGAGGCCAAGATAACGAATGAATTACTAAACAGTATCAACCCTACGCCTTTTTAAATAACCGGATCTATAAATTAATATAATATTTTGGTTGTTGAAGTAATATAATATTTTGGTTGTTGAAGGGCACACCAGAAGCCATGTAGTGTAGGTTGTATCCTATAGTTATAGCACAAATAATGACGAAGGTCTAGTTGATTCAATTGTTTTTAAAAGAAGATGAGAGAGGTTAGTGCCATGTTTAGTAGTCAAAATGGGCCAGCACAATCGAGGAGGTCTCAGTATTAGTGAAAGGCTAAACGATTTTTCAGAACTTTTGATGACTGCCGATAACCATTGATACCCACATAATTTTTATATAACGATTATATGAACAACACGTCTATAATAGCTTAACGAATTACGATATGGATATGAATTATAACTTGTATATATCGAGTAACATGTGCAGACTGTTTATCTGTCTGAGTTATCTACTAGTGCACATTACAAATTGCTGCCGATCAAGCTGAAATTCAGACAGAAATTAATATCATAGCCATAGTTAAAAACATTATTTTAATTCCATATTTAAACGAATGATATGGGTTTGGAGGAGCTGTTTTTGAGCTACTGTATATAGATGTCCGTACCGTAGGAAATGGTAGTACCATGCTGTCACGAAAAGGTAGTGAATAGGGAAAGGTACATGCCATGCATGGTACATAACACTAGATCCTCCTATGCAACGGAATTGGGCTGGCACGACCGGGGAGGTACCTCTCGCTCACTTGATACCACTGCAAAGTGACACCTGCGGTGTCGCGTTTCGCACAGTTTGTGAGTAGCCAGTGACCCATAGGGGAGGGGGAAGGAGGGCAACACATCGGGATAGTAATTATGTGTTAATGGGCGTCATTAAGCACAAAATGATTCCAATTTTGCATTTGCCCCTGTAGTCCAAAAACAACTATGCTACATGAACCTTAGTGTTCAGCCCGTTCGGGTTGAAACTTCTAACTACAATATCTTGTTTCAGAGGTTTGCCGTTCACCTGGAAACTATGAATCTGACTTTGATCTTCCTTTCGGTGCCGACCGGTGCACAGTGTACAAAAACGCGTTTACGCTGGACTATGCCTTTTTCTGAGGGAGGATGACTTTTCTAGTCGACTTAATTTCGAAATAGTTGGGGCTATCAATTAGAACACCAGATGAGTTCTATATTCTAAAGTACTTTATTAGAATTTAAGATCAGAAAGATAAATAATATGAGTACTGTTGACTGATACCTGCTCGATAGTCCGTTTTAAAGTATCGATACTAAAACTCAGAAGGAAGGTATGGAATAGGTTTACGCATATCATTTCATCCATATGGGTAACATACCCCCCACCAATTGTAGTCATTTATTATGGTAATACCTCTTGCTCATTTACATGTATCGTTTCGTGTGGTTTGTGACTTTCTAGTACCCTGATGTAGATCTTTATAGACATTTCACTATAAAAAACATACCAACTTGTAACGATATGCTCGATACTAGGTTTCGTTATACTATATCTTAGAGCTTGAGAATGTGTTTGTGTAACTGTGTATTTTAACTTACCTTGTAAAGTCGTGAAGTCAAAGTATGCAGATATTTTTTTTATAGAATAGGGGGACAAACTGGAAATCGAAGATTTTTTACATTTAGACATGATTACTACGCCTACGCGTTGCCCTCCCCCAATGGGCCACCAGCTACTCATAAACCGCACGAAACGCATCACTAAAGATATTATTTTACGGCAGTATTATGTAATTGCGTTGCATAGGAGGATGCACCATGCATGACACTATCTCCACCTAAAATTTATAGAAAGCTTTCTTCTATTTATCACCAGCTTGCTCCGTGCGAAAAAGCTCTTACTCTTCCTGCTGATAGTCCTCTTTTGTTATAAGTTCGCCCCAGGCTATCGAGACCTATCGCCAAAAGGCTTAAAACATGGTGGGTCAAATTATCTATCATATCCGGAATACACTAGAAAACTATGCAAACAAAAATATTGGGGTATAATGAATATAGATATTGTCAGGTTAAACAGGAAGAGGAGGTGCTATGGTTGCATGGGAGAAGGTAGTTCAATGAATGGTGCATAATACTACATCCGCTTATGCAACGGAATTGGGGCGGCACGACCGGGGAAGTACCTCTCACTCACTTGATACTGGTTTCGTGTAGTTTGTGACTAGCCCGTGGCTTACTAGGTGGAGGGGGGAGTAATAGGGAGACAACACATCCGCGTAACAATCACGCGAATATCCATCCATGGGCGTCGGTTGTCATCAAAAAGTTCTGATCCTAGATTGTCCCCTTATGCCATAACAAAGATACATAAAAACTTTATTTGTAATCGCAATATAATAAAGTATATAAATTGTTAATAAATTAACACTCAATTCGTAAACGTTTCTCCCTCACATTAAAACATATCTGTATATTAATATAGAGATTTTCAAGTTAAAAGAAGCGGTTTGGAGCGGAAACTCAATTTTAAGTTATAATTAAGCATGGAGTGCGCCGTGAATATAAACTTGTGTCCCCTGGTATTCCACCTTCATGAACCCCCATCCACTTGTCCCCTCTCATAGTATCACCCTGTCGATTGTTAATTGGACACATATTTTTGTCACGCTTATAGTAATATTGCTACAACATTTGCAACTCATAACGGCCGGCGGAGAAAGTTTTAATTTGATTTACTTTACTGTACTGACTTATAATTGTGGGAGTCACGCGAATGTGGTTCTTATGGTATGGTGAGCTCCTTCCTCCAGCACAAGATCAACATCATGGCAACATGCAAGCGGGGCAATTCGGACTTTACTAAGGCGATAAAGTTTTCACGTCGTAGACTCTATGTGAATACTAAGCGGTACTATAAAAGTTTGTGCTGCTTCGTTATCGATGTGTGATATTGCAGGGAGATTCTGGGTACTATGCGTGTTGAAATGAAAAGATAATGGAATAAAATGTAACATAAGTAAATTAAATATGATGACTTGATTTCAATATAAAGTCAAGTCCGAGTAAAAACAATGGCTGTCTCCAGCATTTTTTATACAATCCTTTTTACGACTAACCACGCCCATGTACATTCGCATTATTATACCGACGTTTACTTCCTTCCTCCTCCCCTCCAATGGGCCACCGCTATTCACAAAGGCCTAAGGGAAAGAAATATGATAAGAGATTTTTTGTTAGTTACTAGATTTAAAGGAACATATACTAAAATATTTATATATAACCAGTTGCGACTAGTG
>JAFELO010000758.1:39402-55878 GCA_017140195.1 Eumaeus atala
TTTCGCATTTATAATATTATGATATAAAATTACACAATCAACAATACAATATAAAAATGCGTTTATTTTAACTGTGATAAACTTGTGAAACTCTTGCATGATACCCTGTCCATTCAATGTGGGAATAATGTTAAAACAATTTGAAGTGTGAATGGGTAGTAGGCACCAAATATTGTCCAATATATAAAAATCTCGTGTCACAGTGTTTATATTCGAACGCCCCGAATAAGTATTTTATGAAATTTTCTGTGACGATTCTTACAAAAAGTAGATTTGAGAATCGGTCATAAACTATTTTCCATAATTTGTACTCTATATTACCACAGGATCAAAATGTCTACGAGTGTAATAGCGAGGCGCAGCTACTAGCATAGCGCTGGATCAAGCTGTGCTGGAGCCTGGGGGCGTGGAGTTGATAGTGGGTCCCAATTTATTACATTTTTTTTTAAATTTCCATTATCACATTAGGCCCCAAAGATATGGGGCACAGGGCTGTTGTCCATCCTCCCTCCCCTAAGCCCGCCCCCCTAAGCCCCTTAATCTGAATCCGGCGCAGAACAACAACGACGTTTGTTATTAAACACGAGTCATCGTCATATCGGACGATGTCAACTGCTGGACATAGGCCTAAACACAATTTACACTTACTGATAAGGTTTCTCATCGAATATTACCTACTCACCGTGCCCCTGAATTCTCGCTATACTTTACACGGCAGGAATAATTTGATCGCCTTTCACCTGTATGCAGTGAAACAATTTACAGGCGTGATCCTGTTAGGAGTTGATTGCAATCAATGAAAACTTAACGCTTTGTAATCCAATGAGTTGCCTTTACTATACTTTACGTAAGAGGCAGTGCCTTGCTGCATCTTGCAGCATATTTGAGTTGGCATGACCGCCATAAAGTGACAATGCTGTCGTATTTCGTGCGGTGTGTGAGTTTCCGGTGGACCATGGAGCGGTAAAGAGGAAGGAGGACATAACATTCGAATTGTCTTTGTGCAGATGGTTATGTACGTTGATAATAATCAAAACCTGTCGGCTCGTTTGCCCTGGTATACTATAAAAATTGATCTATATCATCACGGATGCCTTTACACTCATAAAAATAGTTTCTTGATTCCCACGCACATTTTATATTCATTATAAGAATAAGAAACGTGAATTCATAATCTAATTCTAGCTAGAGTTGTAATCTCAACTAAGAGTCTAGTCATTATTGCGATATATCTGGATAAGCTTATTCCATTAGCTTCCTTTTTGTTTTCCCTTAATTACCCTAGTCTGGGATTTGAAATAATTAATTATTCATAATTAATTGGCAGCCATTGGGCTTATACACCTTGGATATGTAACTCTGCATTTTATTTTAATTAGTGCATTTTTAAAGAAACTCCAGTTTACAAACATAACTACATATAGTACTCTGCGCAGAATATATTGAACAGACGTATGCTATAGACAGAAATACACTCAATTCGCTCATTCCCCCATTCCGATGGTACGGCAGACAGTCACGACTGGAGAAAAAATAGGCGACGAATGAGTTTAATGTACTCACCGGGGCATGCCCCGGAGGGTTGATAATGATAAGAAAATGATAAGTTGATGGTGTTACAGCCCCATGGGGTTGTAACACCATCAACTTATCATTGGTTTTCCACAAATACGTCGGTATGATTCCTGAATATCTAAGCTTTGAGACTTTCGTAGATTTCAAGAGGTTCCTACCACTCTTTACCCACTTATAGTATTAAAAAAACAAAAGAGACAACATTAAGTAGAGTCTGCATAATGATTTCTAAATCAAATCATAATTTTCAGACCACCTCAGGAAGTTATGTCTATATTAAATTCAGTGTGGAATGTACCCTTAGATTAGACTTACATAATTTTTGTGCTTGAAGCGATAATTCGGAACAAAGTTCATTTATTCCCGTGCCTTCGTCTTTTCTCCAAAGCCTTTTATGTTCGTACTTAATTACCCAATGGTCTCGGGATGTGAAATAAATTATTATTCATAATTAATTTATATCCAGTGGGTTTGTTACTTTGGGTTTGTCAATCGGTATTTTGTTTTCCTTTGTGCATATTTTAAGTTTTTTTTTACAAACTATCCTAATTAGTGATACTAATGCAGTATTGTGTGATGAGAACGATACATTTGCAACAATCCGAATATCTATGGGTGTCGGTAGTCACCAAAATGATCCGAGTACTCGATAAGCTCCCAAGACTGTAAGAATCCTTACTCGTACTGACCTGTGATGGTAATGGTACCCTTGGTGTAGAGGTGCTATAGTCTTGAAGGCATATCAAGACGAGGGGTTATGCTATGTCAGCGTCAAGTTCGTTTTCATAGCCGAAGCGACCCCCTTTCATGATGAGGATTGGTCCTTCACTTGAGACAACACGTGACCTGATGTTGATAGATCCGGTACACACTGCTGATAGATACAGTGAATAAAGGCTTTCGCAGTGTATTCTATTCGGTCGTGACCAGTGCCGAAAGAATCGCTTATGTCAGACAGGTATTCAGTTTTATAATAGGGTAGGGTCTACCGCATTCTACCGGTACTAAACAAAGTAATATTAGTTTCTTTACCACATACAATCTCAGATTACAACAAATTAAAATATTCCATTTGTGAAAATATAATTTAATACACTCACAGTTATTTGATTTATCAAGAAGCAACGACATCGCAAATTTTAAAATCCTCCATGCCGATCAGGCTTTAATATGGGGACATAAAGTACAACGTACGTACTACCAACATGAATGCCTGAAAATATTATCTTCCTACTGATGCAATTGGGTTAATACGGGTGTGAAGTCTATGAGAGTTCATATTGATTTACAATATACGACTCAGCGCATTCCTTCACTACGCAATGTTTGTTTGTGTATAAGTGATACCGATACAGTCCTGATGGATGGATACATATCGTAACGAATTCAATACCGCCATAAAATTAAGTTTGAGCTAGGTGAAGCGGCCATCTGTCTAGAGCCCGTGATCCGGGGTAATCTACTGTATTGTATACGCAACCCTTTGACTTGGGGACAAATTGTGAGGCAGCCGCTGTCTCGTAGACCTTAAGTCGGTACAGTTGCAGGATAGATTGCTTTCATGCTCCAATGAGGAGAATGTAAAAATAAAATTTTACACCGGAATAAAAAGATATGATCCTATAGTTTGTAACAAACATGCAGTAACCATAATATCCAATTAACACTTCTGTGATGTACGAATGGATGGACGGAAGGACGGATGGGCTGACGGACAGACAAATGTAGTGACAGACGGATGGATGGATGGATAGACAGATGGACGGATGATTGAGCGGGCGGATTGATGGATGGACGGGCGGATAGACAGATGGACGGATGGTTGGGTGGGCGGAATGATGGATGGACGGGCGGACAGACGGATAGGCGGACGGATGAGCAGATGGATGGACGGTTGAAAGGTCGGACGGATGGGCGTACGGATAGGCAGGCGAACGGAGAGACGGTCCTGAAATTGTAAGGGTTTTGTTTGTTGCCATTTCAATACGGACCATACAATCCTAAAGAGAGCTACATTATATTCGGAGTATCATATAAGTTTTTCTCGTGTCCGTTTTTCTACATTTTCCTTCTCCTCGCTTACATCCCTGAATAAACACATTTTTATTCTGATCTCATGCTTAAAAAATGCAAATTGACCCTTTCGGCTTGGGCCTTAGCAATACTCTTCAAATATTTCCTTTTCAATTTTATTACATACCCTTAATTGTTGGTCACGTTACCCAGGAAAGGTATCGAACCGGTGCCAATTTAATGTGTTCTTACACATTAAACCAGAATTGGACCGCAAATGGTTGGGAATGTGCATTTGAATACATAATATGTCAACAGTTAAAGTAGCTGAAAGTGTCCTAGAATGGTCTACGTTTAGACGGTTTCAGTTTAGGTTAACAGTTACAAATTTTAATATTGTAAATGTTAATTTGGGCTTTGACATAGAAAAGTCGTTGTTATTTCACTGTGTTCTTTTAACAATGCATGTCTATCTGCAATCTATAGTCACAATTACCCATTGAAAAGTTTGTCTGCCTCATGGCCTAGTGGTAAGCATGTTCAATTACAGACGTTAGGATCTTGGTTCGAGACCCAAGCCTTGCTAAATATTTATTGCGATTGTTCAACTTCTAATAGTCCAAAGTAAAAAAAGGCCTCTGCCTTGGAGAGTACGTTAAGTCGTTGCTCTTACGTCTCTTCTCTCTGGTTGGTTGGATTGCCGTCCTGTCGGACTAATTTCAATTTACCAAACTAGATGGCGAACAGGCAAAATTGAATAATGTTATATGTTACATTTCACAAATCCTTAAGAGGTAATGACGCATCACGTAAAATGAGTATTTAATACAGTTACTTCTCGTGTACTATAACCGGTGTTTTATTGTGGGACCAAGTACGATAGTTTCTGAGTAGCCATGTGGTCCATCGAGTCGGAAGTGTAGGGCTGAAAATTGTGAGACGTATGTGTGCTGAAGTAACAAGCTAAGTACGAGACTTCTAAATCCTCTAGGATTTCAGTGAGGATTTGGACTTGTAAAAATCGTGAGTAAAAGGAAATCTAAAAAATTACATAAACATTAAAATTGCACTAGTGTTATAAAAAGATTTAGAAAAATTCTGTAGTGATCATTAAACGTGCAAAATACTAAGAAAACTTGTGGCGGGTATTTATTAACTTCAAAAATTTTACAAGTGTTTTTGAGATATCTTCGAAAAATTACGCGACTGAGTAGTGACAAAGAACTTGTAAAAATATGCACCTTTTGATAAACTATTCATCATTGCTAAAAGTACTTATTACAATTTGCGTCGATATTTGTTTGGACATTCAACTTAATATTTGCTATAATTTCCAACTCCAACAATAGAAAAACTTACCTTAGCCTTCCAGATAAAAGAATTGAGTCAAAGAAAAAACCTCAGATGAACTATGCTAATACCCCAACTATGAAGAAACAAATAGGGCGTGTTGATGATTTGTATAAGTGATTCATTTCAATTCAACAAATTGCATTATATTTGTTGGCTTTATCTATTTCCTTTATTAAGTATTATTTTCAATATTTTGCGACTTGCGCTTTTGCGACTTACCGATTTTTTAAAAGAAGGAAAATTGGTTCAATGCAAAGGAGATCAGTACAACTAATTCATCATCCTGACATCTTACCCTTTGGTCCCAAATGTTTTCTTTTCCTTACATTTCTTGCATTTTCTAAATAGATCATAAAAATGATATAACACTAGGCCTGTGTCTCCTATGCTTTAGTTTTAGTGGTTTACAAGCGACGGTTAGCCAGTGAAACTGATTATTCTAACTTCTGATAAAAGATACAAAATAAGTAATCCTAAAATTCCAAATACTTAAAATTCTCTTAATTAAGTATATTTAAGTTTTGAAACCGAAAAAAATGCCATCCAAATCCAGAAGTGTTAAGATTGCCCGAGATTTGATAGCTTCAAACTTTGCGGACTCACAATAGAGAGATATTATGAACTATTAAAATTTTGCGAATTTTCAAAGAGTGTATTGGTTGTCCAATAAACTCTTTGAAAGTTCGCAAAATCAACTTCTAATTGACGTCGCGACTATCGCTGGAGATTTCAGGCTTGTTTGAAAATGCCTGTGTAAAACCATCCTTTCTATTGTAATTTGATGACACAGAATGGAGAACAATGAGAATAATGTCATGTTAATAAAATCTCATGCTTTATTTCCACTATTTATCAGCTGTTCCGACACTTAACATACCGCGATATTAGTTCTTCAAGTCCTTTGATGTTTATGACAGAATCAAAAATAGTACATCCTCATCGATTCTAAGTATTTGACCATTTGAGGGGCGCCTCTAAGAGACTAATTGCGTGGCACATACTAACATAGTGCATCACTGTGTGGAGTGTCACTCCATATTTCTTTATTTCCTTATTCCGATGTAACGGCAGTCTGACCCAGTAACTATTAGCTCTTCGAGATACGGGAATGTAGTATCTCCAACTTCCTGACCTCAGATTAACAAATATATATTATAAATTTAACATTTCCAATAACACAATTTGGTCCGACGACGGACTCGAACTTGATACTTTAGACTGCGTGGTTGTAAATATAAGCAGGCACAGGCATCGCAGAACTAGACTACTAATAAATTACAGCTGCTTCGTATATAATTCTTTATTCGTAAAAAAATGAAAAAAAAAATCTAGGCCAGTATTCAAATAAAATTAGAACAATAAACAACAACAATTGCATATACATGAATATTCCTCTTTTAAATAATCAAACTATTCTAAAAAAATATTTCTATTCAATAAAAAAAAAATCTGGTTAAAAATTCTGGTAGCGAACGTTTTCCGGCTCCCTTTCAATCTACGTATATCAGTTCACAGTCGAGCTGAGGCTGTCACTGAAATTATAATTGAGCGGTCATTCATTCACATGATTGAAGTGGCCGAGGGCCATCCAATCGGGTGATGTAGCAAAGTTGCGTATTGATTAATTTTGCATAAAAAAACTTTTTGCATTGACTTAGATGCATAATATGAGAAGCTGCTAAACACTATGGTAGTTCCACCTTTTTCGTTGACGCAATAAAACACATTTATGCGCCTTCACCTCGGAAATATAAAAGGGAACTAAGGAACTGGAACTTCCTGCACATTACAATTTTAGTTTTTCTGATTAACGCAATACTTTTAAAAACTTCTAACATCAGGACATCTGTCATCTCAGTCCACCCGTGACCAAGGTTGCCATAAAGCTTCTGAAACGTTGGGCTAGTGAAAGAATTAAATGAACCACGACAGAATCCGTAAAAGTATTTTTAATGTAGTGAGTAACATTCGCTTAAACTTAAGGCATTTACGCGCCTTCACGGCCTTGGGTGGGGTCCAATGGTATGTGGGGCTCGCGGCACAAAATTGTGCCGAATATTTAAAAAAACCACTGCGGGAGCTATCCGTGCCGCCTTTGGTGAGGTACCCTGGAACAACAAAACATCAGGGCAGGGCACCTCGACGGCTAGTCCACCCCCGAGAGGACCGACGCCGCCTGAACAGATGGCGTTGTCCCACACCACAGGACAACCCCGCCGACTTTGGGAGAGTGCAATGGCATGAGATTCCTATCCTCGCCCTTTACCCCGTGCGCATAGGCGCCACCACCTTTTTCTCTTTTGTCCCCTCTTCCTATAATAGAGGTACAAAGGCTCAGTCAAAAGTTACTTTAATATACGCCTCAAGAATTCTGGTACTCCTGGACACAAAATTACTTCAGAGAAATTAATCAAAAGAGCTCGGTTATAGGTTTATAATATACTATATCATACCTAACTAAGTCTTTTCTTTGCTATTAGCAATAATAATTTTCTTTGATCACTACAGAGTAAGTTATTAAGTTACGACGTCAGCGTTAGGTTTATTTACTAATGAAATTCACGTTAACGAGAATAGTGACCACAAAACATTCTGGAGCATTCCCATAAACTATTTTAAATTGCGGTAACACACTCTATAGTGTTTGATCATTTATTTGAACGCGCTAATCAGGAACTACCAGTCCGATTAGAAAAGAAAAATTGCGCCCAATTATGGAGTAAGGCAATTTATAGACTCCCGAGTGAAACCGCGGGGTGATGCTACATAAATAGCCCCATGCATTAATCCAAGCTTTTAAATTATTTTATTCCTAATAATCATATACAGGACAGCAATACTCTGATTAAAGAACCAGAAAAGCCACTATTCATACTGATATATACATTTTACAGAGAAGGTATACAGTTTACGCCACGTAAAATCTTATCCAATATAATTTGCTTTGTACTGATTTCGTTCTTGTTGTTTATTGCACTGGCGTATAGCGACGCTCACCAAATTAAACCTTGGTTACGTGTAAATTGCTAACGTCTGAATTTAATTAAGTCGCTCCGTACTCTTGACCCTCTTGACTTCCCACACCGCAGATATAGCGAGGATAGCGGACCAGATCGCAAGTGGAAATGTCATGCGGTCACCGGGGATACAACGTGTATAGCTTAGGACATATCACGTATAACAGTATCATATACAAGACCAATATATGTTATGTTGCTTGCTCAACTTTAGTGGTTTTGGTCCATTATATACAGTTTTGTTACTTATATAACGATTTCTTCTATTTAGTTTGTTACAATTTATGTTATTCGATTCTATACTTTCCTTTAAAGGGGGCTTTAAAACATGGGGGTTAAAGAGGCTATAAGATTTGTGTTAAACTTTCATATACATCTATTCAATTGGTCCTTCCACATTCACAGTCCAGGACAGACTTATTGGTATATTATATATTGGTTAGTAAAAAGATCAGGGTATGAAGTCTTATTTGGTAGTTGTCCGAGACTCCTGGCTACAACTTGGATGGTCCTCTACTTATATAATTATTGTTTGTTTGCCTTAATTCTGTTGATTGTCCTTCATTCCTTATATTCATCATATTTGAATAATATAGTGTTTAATGAAAAGAAAAATAAAAGTTAAAAGGAGTAGAGCTCTGAAAAGGAACACACAACCAATAAGATTAATATTCACTTGGCTTCATGAGCCGACTAAAATCAGGCAAGATATATAAGCTCTGTTACAATTAAATAGAATTTAAGATCAAAACAAAAAAGGAAACATGGTGTCGGTAAGAAATCATGAAGTCACCCTTTTTTATGAAATATTCATTCGTGCATTGTGACACGAATATGTAGGTTCCCGGCGGAATATAAAATAAACTATTTAACTATAGTTGCTGAAGGCAGACAGCTTCAGCGTTAAATAAATCCGTCGATCCCAGCCACGCTGAAGAGAAAAAAGAGTGATATTTCTTCAACACAAGAGAACATTAAGCCTTACAGTCAAAAATTACAGATATAACTTTTGACGCCGCCACGTTTTGCTCTTTTGTCCCCTTTTTATAAGAGGAGTACAAAGAAGCGCCACCTCCTCGGTTCAACTGGCTTCGTCCAAAGTGTCCGGATCACCCCAGACTACTGAGCCGGACCATCACAACAAGGCTTGAACCATGGTGGGGACGTTAGCATAGACCTGCGCTAAGACTTCAGTTACAGGTACTAACTAAACAACGGAAATATATTTAATACATAGATAAATATTCAAGACTTGGGCTACATATGCACCTGCACCCTCTGGCGAAAAATGCACGCGTTACCCGAGCTATGTTACCGCTTTCTTTTGTTTACATGGAGAAACAATTTTACGCGCCATCACCGCCCCTGGGTGGGGTCTAGCGGCGTGTGGGGATCGCGACACTTTATAGTGTCGAATACCCACAAAAACAACCGCGAGTGTCATCAGTGCCACCTTTGCGATGAGTTGAGGTGCCCCGGAACTATCAATCATCAGACCCTAGACAGCTAGTCAGTCCCCTAAGGAACCGACTCAATCTCCGCATAAGGGGTGTCCCGCAACAAAGGACAACCCCCTAACTTAAGTGTAGTGCAATGGGGTGAGGTTCCCATCCATGGATGCCTCCTACTTCACTTTTGTCTCCTATTCTTATAGGAAGACGACAAAGAGCATCCCCCTTGGTTATTATTCGAATGCTTATTTATTTATTACGACGGGGTAGCACCTTTGGCGAAGCCAATTGAACCAAGGAGGCTGCCGTTTGTACGTCTCTTATAAGAAGAGGGTATATATCACGACCGATGTCTACAATAAACATATCAATCAATATTTTAAGTAGCATGAAAATGTTAAAAAATAAAGAATTTGATGTGTACATTTGATGTGTACCATTAAACACAGACATTATTACTGACAACTTATATCATTGATTGCTTAATTATTCAGTTAGTACTACACAAACGGGCAATATGTTAGCAAAAATTGTGCGTAATCAAAACCAATTTATTGCATGCGCCTAACATACATTTAATTCAGGCTGTGCATTACAGAGCAGTATAGTCTATTGTGTGGCCATCAAACATGATGCACACACATAACATGTTACACGCTATCGACTCCAATCACGGCCGCCGACATACAAAGTAGATTATCCTATACCGACATTCTCGGAGGGTTTGAAGATAATTGAAGCATGAGAGTACAATCGGTGGCATGAAAATGTAGTCAAAATTTTATAGTTTTCTTACGTTTTATGAGTAGCCTGTGGCTAACTATGAAGATCGATAGAAGGAGGGCGACGTCTGTAACGTATGTACCGATGACAATGGGCGTTAGTAGTAATGAAATGCCGCCTATTGCTCCCTTATCTCCCTATGTTATAAAAAACAGTTATATGTAAATAGCAACACCTGGATACCGAAATTCAACAAGTCAGGCAGGTTTTGAGAGACAACAAGCTTCTAGTACCCCGGCCATATCGCAGAGAGCGAGTGAAACCAGCTGGCAGTCAGTGCCACCCTGCAGTACTACCATATATAAAGGGAGTTACTGGCAAAATTGGCCACATCCCGAAACGAGATGATAAAACTTATTTTATCGTTAACGATCACCTGCGTTTAACAATTTGTGGCATTTGAACATCTGAATCAGTCTAGGAACGATTCAGAAGGTTTATTGCTTCTGAAACGTTGGGACTATTAAATACTTAAATACACCGCGATATGATCTGTGAAAGCAGTTTTACTATACTGTAATGTGTGCAGAAATTAATTTTCACTTCAATAAAAGGGTATTATTTTCACTTCTGATCATTCCGGTCGCATTTATTTCAAACTAATCAGTGGCAATTCACAATTTATACACTTGTATGCTGCTAGATCATTGCACTACTAAATAAACGTATAGTTTTAGAACGCAACGTACAAAACGTCAAGGCTTTACTTTCAAATTTTAGTGGATAATAATAAAACTGCACTAAAAGTTCCTAACTCTTGAATTTGACTTTGTACCACTTTGTCTTTGACATGTTACTGGTGTAAAGAATTAAGAAATAATTTGTTATGCTTTCCGAAATCCGGAGTGCTTAATACAATAAAATAAAACGCTACAAAATGTCGCACACCCAGCAATCTACAATCCAAATAGATTGTTGATTAACGTAGTCGATGTACTGATAACCAAATAAGCCACGACATGAGCGCTTTACGAACAAGATATTAATTCAAAACCAATTATTCTCTAGATCAGAATCAATTTGTGTGTATTTACACTCCAAGAGTAAAGAGCGATTAATAAATTAAATTAGGGAACTTGTCAAATATTTATAAGTATTGTTTCGTTATTCGTGTTACATAGTCTGTATGACGAGGTAGGCTACGGGCCGTATATCCTGTCGCTACGATCATCCATGCCAGGCAATCACCATTATGGGTGATGCTATTTGTTTCTTACAACATGGGACAAACGCAAAATCGGAGCTTTTTGACGGCTACCGGTGCGCCTAGACATCGCATTACTGTTAAGCCATTTTCACAAGACCCATTGTAGGAAAGGAGGAAAAAGTTGTCCTTTTTCCTCCTTTCCTACAATGGGTCACCGGTTATTCACAAACCTTACGAAATGCGACGACATAGCTGCTCTTTACGGCGCTGTCTTGTGAGCGAGAGGTACCTTTGGTCGCTCTGGCCCAGTTCGACTGAAACACGAGAACCTACAAAATTATAGTGATACATATTAAGAAGAGGTAGTGACATGCTGTAAAGGAGCAGCTAGTGCCATTCATGATGCATTACACTGCATCCTCTTATTGTAATGCATCATGAATAGCACTAGCTGCTCCTTTACAGCATGTCACTACCTATACGACAGGGGAGATAGCTCTCCACTCACTTGATACCGCCGTAAAGTAGCAGCGACGTTGTCGCGTTTCGTGCGGTTTGTGAGTAGCCGGTGGCCCATTGGAGTGGGGGGATTCGGGTAATAATTGGAGGGCAACGAATTTACGTAACAATCATGTGAATGTCCGTGAGCATCGGTAGTCATCAAAAGGCTCCGATTGTTCGTTTGCCCCCTAATGATAAATGAAAGCATTGTGTCCTAAAGGAGGTGAGTACTAAATTGTTATGTTATCGCGTTTCCTGCGGTTTCTAAGTTTCCCGCGATCCATTGGAGTAGAGGAGGGAAGGAGAGCTACCACCAAGCTGCAGTTGTCGTTTAGAGTGGCGCTCGGTATCCTGGTGAATCACTCAGCACCTAAGTGGGAGTGATATGAAACAAGGTGGAACCCTTTAATTGTACCTTCCTGTTTACAATAAAACTACTTTTACGGATTATTTAACTAGCCCGACGTTTCAGAAGCTTTAGAGCAACCACTGTCATCTCTGACCACCGTCAGAGATGACAGATATCCTGATGTACGAAGTTTTTACAAGTACCCGAAGAATTATAATTTTAGTTGTTCCGAGTAACGCAAACAGTACTTATTATATCTTGCTGTCTTCAGGTTATAATATTGCTAACTTACGTTTAATTTTTGATTAGATAATATTTACCACCGGGTACCAGCAGAGGGAAGACCCCAGCCATTTTTTCTATTAAAATTTGGATATTTTTTTTATTTCAATAGACTCGCGGATCATCCTTGGAAGGAATCGGTGTTCCCTAGGAGAATTTGCGCTTTATCTCATCTTATGTAATGGCAGGGGCCAACTACAGTATCATCACAGACCGCAGGTTTCGTAACATGTCGGTGTTTCATATCATACATGGACGTGTCACGGTCCATCGAGGTGTAAATTGAAAAAAAAAAAAACTTATTCACTTCACTGCACAGTTAGTGATACACACTAACTGTGCAGTGTAGTGAATAAGTTAAAATGTTGTACAAGATTTTGAGGACTTCAGTGAGGATTTGGAATTGTAAAAATCATGAGTAAAAGACAATCAAAAAATTACAAGTGGTGAGAATTAATGGACTTAGAATAAATAATCTTCGTGGGACATAAATATTAAAATTGCGCAAGTGTTGTAAAAAAACTTAGCAGAAGTATGTAACAACCATTAAACGTGAAAAGGACTTAGAAGATTTGTGGTGGATACTAACTTCAAAAATTTTATGTGTTTCAATAACTTCTGAAAAGGTTACGCAAATATGTAGTGACAAGGAACTTGTAAAATTCAAACCTTTTTATAAATTACTCATCATTGCTAAGAATAATTAGTGCAGTCTGCGTTGAAATTTGTTTGGATATTCAACTTGGTATTTGCTGAAATTTACAACTCCAGCCATGGAAAAGTTAAACCAATGAGTTAGTCTACAAGATGAAAGAATTGAGTCCATAATACCCTATCCCTTGTATCAACAAGACGACGAAGAAAATTGTTTTTATGGATTCGATATGCTTCAATTTCAATAGATACCATATTTGAGAGACGCAAAACAGTTTGTTCTGGAACTGATAGATAAAATGGGAACATTTGTTACCGTGTAATTTGTAAAGTTGTTTGTAACTTATTTCTTTGATGAGGCATTGCAGCAGATTTGAGGTGGCGAGACCAGGTACCTCTCCTCAGGCTCACATAAACGAATGAGCCGATGACTCATTGGAGGAGAGGAGCTAAGAAAGCCAACGCACGTGCATATCAACAATGTGGATGTATATGGGCGACGGAACGTTTTCTCGTCTGTCCCTGTTTAATATATTTGGAAAAAACAAACATTAAAACATAATCAGGCGTGTCTACGTGCTAGCGATTTTCAATTTATCCACCATTTAAATTGCACAGTGATTCATTTGAATTTGGAACACAAGTTTGTAAAATAAATTTGTTGGCTCTACGAATTCTGGTTCACAGTCTAATTGAAATACATTAAATTTTGCGTCGTAAATGTGTTTTTGTGAATTTAATGAGAATTATTATGGTATAATTATTTTGCTTATCCACACTAACAAACAAACCTAGACGGTGTCAGCGACTTCGTCTGCGCACATATTCACATAATATATTTATAAGTTGTAGCATTCTGTTGTGTTCAGTTTGTTAGTCTGACGTCTAGGATATTTTATTATGAAGTTTCATTAGAATCCATTCAGAAGTTTTTGCGTGAAAGAGTATAAAATATCCATCCATACTTACAAACTCTCGCATTTACAATATTATTAGGAAAAAATTATATAACGTCACGACCAAATCGCTGAATCGATTTTGATGAAATATTATATAGATATATTTAAGGCCATTCCACCACTTCTTTAGTTATCAGGCAACATTATGTATCTCAGCGGAGAAATTCACCGTTAAGGGCTAGTATTTTCATATAAAGTAGAGTGAAGCAATTTTAAAAATACTTCTGTAAAGGCTAGCGGTCTTATATGATTCATAACGATATCTAGCCTGTTGGAGGGGGGTGGGGAAGTACCGCGTATGCATGACGTAGTGCAGGATCTGTCCATACAGGTCGACTGGGGAGTCCTCTTATTCACTGTCGTATGGTGACCATTTCTTGACTTTAATTCAAATTATGTAATGAAGTATGTGCCTTTTTCCAAAATTCCAAAATATCCCATAAATTTGTAAACGTGTTGATACAAAATTAGCAATGATACTATTGATAAGAGGACAGACGCGTTATCGACACTGACGCGCTTTCACCGCACATAACAAGGAGACTACGGTGACCATAATATACGAGTTTAGCCCCTTTGCGTTTTCTTCAAAGTTACTTTGAAGCATGGCGCTACCTCTTTTTAAAAATCTCGTTGATCGATAAAATAAGTTGTCAAAAATCTTGATTAAATCCATTTGAATATATTTCGAATTTGCACGGAACTTATGGTTGCGTCAAGCTTGTATCTTCCTTTTATATACAAAACAAATCTCCTAAAGGACAGGTCTGTGTGTACTGATCGATTCCCTCAGCATCTACTGAACGGATTTTCAAGCGGTATATATATCGAGCAATTTCCGAGGAAGGCTGTATTGTATATTTGGGCCCTATTATTCAAACCGAGCCGGAACGCTAGTATACATATAAACTGCAATTTACTTTTCCGTGTAAGGTTATATCACAGATCTGTGCACACAAAATGATGATATATTGGTAACATAATTTTCTACATTGACCCTACTAACCTATGTAGTCTTATATAATATTGCCTCCAACAAAATAACAAAAATCCATTTAAGGCCCCAAAATACCCAAATTTCGTTATAACGTTATCAACACATCAAAGTGTTCACAATAATAGTAAGTGGTATTTGATTTACATTTACTTCCATGTGAAGTGTCTGCGCTAGCATTCTACTTATTGCCTGTGGCACGAGCTTCTCACTTGTATAAGAGTATTACTGTTGTTGAAAGTTGAGAACTCAGCAAGATTTGCAGACATCGATGATAAAATACGAATTTGCAAGATCTTATATTTTATGAAAATCAGTGACTTAGAAGTGATATAACAACAATTACAGAAAAGTCCTTAATAGAGTAATACATACATCAGAGCTGAATAGCTCTTTTTTACTAGAACCCGCTAATCTCTCTATGCGAGTTAAATTTAAAAAAATATTTATGTTTATTTTTCGGCTATATTCATGTACAACTTAATTCCAATAATGTTACATACATCGGTGTCGAATTGATAATCATTTTTAGAAGTCGGTTAAATAATGAAGTAATTTTAACATCGGAATTCAATTCATATTGAGATCAATTATATTTTTGAAGTTGGTACCTAGGGAAGAAAAAATTTAATTATTACTTTTTTATTTCATAATTGTCAACTTGAAACTATTGAACCGATATTGACAAAATCTTCACTGTTCCCGAATTTGAAATAAAAGTAAGTAAATAAAATATGAATAACCAAATCATGATCAATGGTTACAGATTCTACGGATATATGGACGACAACTAGAGAAACATACAAATACACCTATAACTTTGTATATTGCCCTTACAAGTCCTAATAGATTGTAATTGTGTCTGTTTTGCAATTTTGATGATATTACATACATACGTGTCGAATTGATAACATCCTTTATTTTAAAGTTGGTTAAAGGACGACGGGCAGAGGCTATATTCAGTAGAGTATCAAGCTTGGCAATACCGATATACCATTCATTGATTGACTTGTTTGACTTGTTCATTGGAAATTTCCATGAGAAGGGAGGGTGGTGCAGGCGGTTGCATAAAGCGATATTAGCATGGCGTCTGCAGGGAATGTTGAAGTGGACTCATGATAACAACTGGAGGATAACGCAGTAAAGATCAGAGGGGACGGATTAAACAACCAAGGAAATAATATAATCTGTGGACTCGCTTCAACTAACTTTGCCGCGCGGTTCAACCCGCGGTATATCCATCCCAACGGAACCATTCACTATTTCAATTTCTATATTGCTCCTATATGTTTCACCCTAATCAGTTCTAAAGTATAGTTAATTTTATTATGTTCCGTGTTTAAAGGTTACTAAAAATTCAAACCGCTTATGGTCCTTAAATGGTCTCACTGCAGTAAA
>JAFELO010000760.1:6851-21252 GCA_017140195.1 Eumaeus atala
CCCCCCCCCCCTGCGCCCATAAGTCACGATGGTAAACCCGCAAATTCATTGCGGCCCCGTTACCGAAGGGATAGTTGTCCCCTCGCGATCCCACCTGGGTTATGAGGTTCGCCTCGGTGCCCGTAGCCCTCGCAGATCATCTGCGAAGATGACCAGGAGTAGACTACCGCCTCTTCCTAAAATATGTATGAAAGGTAGATATGAGATTGTTATTCTTTATGTAAGTAATCATCTATGATTTTGAGTACGGACATCAAATTACTTTAGCTTGCTAATGATCAGCGAGACATACCTTAGCAAAGAGGTTCCCGTTCAGAGGGTTCATGGACTTCCTACTCTTCATGTGTGGCCCGGTTCTGTACATCTGTGCGAGCGAGGCCATCGCGCGGGACAGCAGGCCGACCCCTGGAGCGGACAGCTGGACCGGCGCTAGTAAACTGGGTGCAGCTGGCAGCAAAACGTTTAGGTTTCATGAATAAAAGCATTTAGTATTAATATGGTAATCGCTACGGCAGTGTGGACATCTCGCCTTAACAGTAAACTTACAGGTAAGTCGGCTAGTTGGAACTTGACCAGGTTACTCTGTCGAAATTACATAAACGTGACGTCGAATTGACGCCATGACAACTACGAGCTTTTTGGCAACTCACCATAAGCCGTTTGTGGAAAATGTTTAGCGTTAAAAATGTTGTTCTGACATTATAAATTACTGCCCAAAATCTGTCGCCTTGCCTATTCTAGGTATGGCAAAATCGGTGGTATCTCCTACTTCTGGAGGTTCTATTGGACAGCCAACGGACAAAAAAGCACTCGGAGCCTCATAACGACGAAAGATGCTCATTACATTCAGATATCCGCATTTTTGTTTTCATGCAGATATATATATAAATTTGATTTTTCTTTCCTCCATTCTTCGTATTCACAGCAGCGGGACCGCGTGATCGATGAGCTCAGGTATGTGTGTGGGCTCACATCCGTCATTTAGCAATTTAACCACCTATGAATAGTCAACACCAAGATCATACAATCAGAAAATATGGCATGGCTAGCCGTGGAGGTGCCAAGAGTACTAAAACTGTCACCGATAACACTCGCGGTAGTTTTAGTAACTAGGTATTCACTTCTCTATTCCCTCATGCCCTATCCCAATATGCGCAGTCCGATAGAACCAGAGGGGAAGCACATCCATATTGGAGGCATGGGTTCGTAACTCTTAACACCTTCAACCTTCTCTCTCTCTTCACCCGACTACTCTTGGAGAGCCCAAGGCGCACCACTGCGTTCGATCTTTAGCTCTCGTCATCTAGTAGTTTCCCGCCGCCCTGCGAAGGTCGTCTAATAAATGTAACTTTCAACTACTTAACTCCAGTTATTTAACAAAACCCAAGCACTTTTAGGTACGACCCGACCTCGAACGCGCTGCCACTCGATCCGAAAACTGTTGCTATATATTATTTCATTATTATACACTGAACACGTACATAGTGCCGAGCGACTCCCGGCTGCGTCACTTGTATGTGCCATTGAGATGTTCTGAAGGGAATACTACTGTCTGCGGTAGCGCGTGGTATAAGTGAAAGAAAATTGTGTGAATGTGTATTCTGTGGTCGCACGTTGATGTCCTACTGGGCCTGCAAGCGTTTCTATGTGGTGTTTTAAAAAATGTTCTTTCAAATTCAGCTACAGTTGTATATAACAATGTAATGACTCAGTAATGCCATCTCACTGATTACGAATATATGAAATTATTTCAGTGTGAGGTAGCTCCCCTAACAAGCTCACTTTAAGTAAAATTCGTATTTTTCATGGATAAGATATATTAGAAGGCCCTCATGTTTTATTTTGCCCGTTCTTCCTCGGACACGGCTATGATTAGAACGGGTAGAAATTAGAAGTGATTGTGTGTTATCACATGTATTATTTTGTTTGCCATCTACTGTTGTTGGGCAAGCCGCGGTTGTGATTCACTTGGACCACACGTCCTACCCGCTCGGTTGCACATCATATGTATCTAATGGGGGGCATTGTCCGCCTCGGACTACATATGACAGCTCACTCAGAATGGCCGGGGCTGAGCAAAAACACGCGCACAATGGGCAAGAGTTGAACAAACAGTTCCCAGAAGCATGGTCGGTCTCTCCTCGGTGACGCCAGCACATTTGGATGTATTCGCTGTGCAATTGTCTATTGCGCGGCCATTTTTACTCACAATGGGCCATAACTGTACAATAATATCCATCGCTTTCCCAAGTTATTCGCTTCTGCGAAGTAAATATTGAAATAAGTCTACAGACATCGCATTCTCTGTTGAAATAATTATGATGTATTCAAGGAAAACACAATTATTTCAAATAGTAGACCAGTTTGAGAAGCAATGTTACGTAAACTCGCATATAGCTGACAATTGGTACAATTGTTTGGGACACTATTATAAATGAAATTTGAAAAGTTTCCAAAATACCCAAATCTGCAAAAAAATCTTATGGGTCTTTAACGTTTTGTGATATAGACAGTAAGTTTTATCGTGAAACAATAATATAAAATTTGATGGTCATGCACTAGTACGTGGATTGAAAAGTCATCGGCCGAACACAGATTCATTCAATCCTAAAAATCAAATCTAACCACATTATTTACTTCAGTTCAGACTAGTTAACTATGTGAATTTCGAAACGTGTGCGATATTTAGTTTTTGACCAAATTTTACGGACTTATTTTACGGAAAAATCTTAAATATATAACATTTCTTCCTTATACTTATAATTGATACTTATTTATTATCATGACACAAAGTCTCCAGAAGCTGTCTGTCTGTATTATGTGTACAATTTTCTCAAAAACTACTGAACGGATTTTCTTGCGGTTTTCAAAAATGGATGGAGTGATTCCTTAGTTTTAGTGTTTGACAATCAAATTATATTTGATTGTTGTTCACGAAAAATCGGGGCGGAACGCTAGTTAAGTATAGGTAGCTTTGTATTATATTTTTGACGGTTTTCTTGACGAAACAGACAACAAAGTGAACCAATAAGGCTACGGTTTATCCTTTACGGTAAGGACTATGGAACCCTGGAAAAATGATATGAACTGCAGTTTATAGACATCCCTATTCATGAAAATATACGTTTTCTACTCAAAGTCACATTTCAAGATTGAATCATACAATCTAATTATTACAATATACAAATATAATAACCCTACATACCAAGTCAAGAATTTTAGAAAAAGGCATGACAGGCGCATTTTAAAATAGTGTTCTATTCTGCAATTGTGAAACTTTAGTTCCATTGGACAGGCATAATGTAAAAGTGCATCGTCACTGTCCACTGTCGCACGCACACGGGAGAGTAACGCAAGTGACAATACGAAGCACATTCGCGTCAGTAACGGCGCAATAGCGGACAGCTCCGACTCGCACAATACCGACATCAGATCAATTAATAACAAAAATATATTTATTAGAATAAATTACATTGAGTCACTGTATACTTGCCGAAAGTAATTCGCAAGGCAGTGTTGAGAGCAATGCAAATTTACGTACTGCCGTGTCAATCTTTCTGCTAATGATCTAAAGAAGGACGAGTAAATAATTAGCATCCATGATATAGTTTTTCGCTTGCATTATATTTAGTCACTGCAACTTGCCGCAAGCAAGTCGCACGGTAGTGTTAAGATTAACGCGTGTTTACTTACTGCCGTGTCAATCAATCCGCTCTCTATCCAATGACGGCCATGCAAATAATTAGTATCCGTTATATATTCATTGGCATACATTATATTTAGTTACTGCATTCTTGCCGCAAGTAAGTGGCACGACAGTGTTGAGAGCAATGCGTGTTTACTTACTGCCGTGTCAATCAATCCGCTCTCTATCTAATGACGGCCGTGCAAATAATTAGTATCCGTAATATATTCATTAGCATACATTATATTTAGTTACTGCATTCTTGCCGCAAGTAAGTGGCACGACAGTGTTGAGAGCAATGCGTGTTTACTTACTGCCGTGTCAATCAATCCGCTCTCTACCTAATGACGGCCATGCAAATAATTAGTATCCGTGATATATTCATTAGCATACATTATATTTAGTTACTGCATTCTTGCCGCAAGTAAGTGGCACGACAGTGTTGAGAGCAATGCGTGTTTACTTACTGCCGTGTCAATCAATCCGCTCTCTAT
Organism: Eumaeus atala; assembly: GCA_017140195.1. Lineage (NCBI taxonomy): Eukaryota > Metazoa > Arthropoda > Insecta > Lepidoptera > Lycaenidae > Eumaeus > Eumaeus atala. Next base: position 11,031 of record JAFELO010000760.1, read on the forward strand.
CTAATGACGGCCGTGCAAATAATTAGTATCCGTGATATATTCATTAGCATTCATTATATTTAGTTACTGCATTCTTGCCGGAAGTAATTCGCACGGTAGTGTTGAGAGCAATGTGTGTTTACGTACTGCCGTGTCAATCGCTCCGCTATCGATCTAATGACATGATCCGTCCGATGTCTAATCCGGGACTTGTATTCGGTAAGCTTCTAATTAGGTGTTCGAGTTGTCGCGCTATGTCATATCCATACTGAAAGTATGCAGATTTTGTGTATATGCTGGAATCTTGGTAATCGATACGCATGACAGTGCAATATTCGGAATTCAGATGGCATAGCAGCATAAAGGCAATCTAGTCATTATTGACCAAAATCATAGCTTTCGGAGTAGCTCCACACCGAATTAGTCTTATTATATACTGTTATTGAACGAGAACGAAATCTAAGTTCATTTCACTGGCAATAAGAAGCAGCACCTCTGAGGTGGCAGCCTCCAATCCCTAAAGATTGAGCTGTCCTATCGAAACAATATTTCCCACCTTTCCATATTGAGTAATGTCGACTGCCTGTTGTTCCGCATATATACGAGCTGGGCAAGTCGCATAATTGTCGCTATGCGCCGAGAGCGCTGGCAGGTAGCGCAGTACTCACTTCGCGATTGACATTCGCCACTACGATGTCCCGTATCACCGCATTTACCGCATACCATTTAGGTTGCCCTACAGTATTTCTCTGGGTGTCCATATTGTTGGTACTTGTTGCAGCAAGTGATACGTAGGTAGTCGCATATATCAGCTTCGTCCTAACCAACATAGACAAGGCCACGGCCAACCAATTTATAACGAAGAGCTGATGAACACTCCAGCTCGACCGTCGTACGTCCACCGTTACGTCCGCCTTTCTTGTACCTTGCACCTTGCAGATTGAACGAAGCTTATCTTATTCGAGCGGGTTGCGACCAAAGGACGACAAGTATTGGGTTCCGAAGCGGCTGTTACCAACAAGTTACCAGGTTTTACTGCATTCTGCAGCTCAGCTTTGTTGCCCACAGAGGTCTTTATGTCATCTGCGTTTGGGTAAAACAGTACTTAGTTAGCAGGTATGGCGACCGTTCGCTGGCCCTGCGATCGTTTCCACGAAGTGATCCACAGAAATCAGCAGATGTTTGCTGGGTTACCGGAGCTCAAGGTCAGTTCTAGTTGCGGGTATTTTACCTTTGTCGCTGTTACTTTTTACTCAGACTCAGCAAGCTTCAGTTCTATGGCAGCAACTACAGCTAAGACGCTATGGCTTGCTTGGTCTATTGCGCCCCGTTCTGCAGCAATCATTTTAAATTTAATTGCGCTGACTATCACGTTGGATACTTTCGCAATGCGTCGCAAAGAGTGCTGCCCGATATCCAGCATCGGAATTTTGCTCATGGCTATGAACCCAGATTTGGCTGCTGTGACTGCCGCTGTTGCCGCACTAGGGCTCGGTTCTGGTGTAGTACGTGCCGTTGGTGCGGTGAGGATCCCCGTAACAGGAGGAACCAAAGCCGGTTGCGGGACTGTGCGGCGCTCCTCACACCTCCTGGTCCTGCTTTACCTCAGGCGACGCAATTGATCTCTTCTGAGGCTGCGCGCTTATCGTCCTTAAGTCCATGGTAGCGGCCGGTGAGCTAAATCCGTGCTTAGGAGTCCGAGCAAGCGATGTCCTGGGAGTGAATCCCGCCTCCCTACCGATCCACATAGGCTCCTCAAGCTCCTGAGACTTGGGACGAACTTCCATTCCCAGGAGCTGCCAAAGTCGCTCCTCCTCATCATCCACCATATCATCGCCTACTCTCTACTCTCCTACTTCTACCAAGTTTTAAACGTTGAATAAAGAAACAAAAAATAATAATAGATATACACTAATCAGCAATACCGTTCTTTTTTTTTCTCTCCCAAATAGTGGTCTTCTCTTCAAGCTAAGCACACTTTCTAAGTGCGGCTATTTAATAGGAAACCAATTCAATATCCTAAGAGTGCATGTTTTCTATGATATTAAACAAGAAAAGTATTTAAGACTATTATTTAAAAATGAACACTGTAACAAAAGTGACTTAACAAATAATATTAAGTCATTTCTGTCACAGTCGTGTCCTCTCACAAAATACACTTCACAACTTACAGTTTGTGTCCAGGTTGTGAAAAATAAATTCCTCACCACGCACTTTGTACTTACGAATAAATTTTAGCTACGAAAACGTATTGATTTCGTAAACTGATGTATTACTAGGATCACTATAACCCTTGTAAACAACAGCAATACAAATTAGGTCGAAAAGAAGAAAAAATACCACTTTTCGAAATACTCTAACGCAGCATGTACATACACTATCACTCTGATAAGAGCCAAACGACAACTTCGATCCCTGTTATTCAGGAGGTGTAAGCCGTCCAAAGACCTCAACGGTAGCTTTGCTTGATAGGGCATACCAGTAAGCTTACGTACTTCACAATAAAATACTCCAAGCTGGTAAGTATCAGCAAGCCACTATGTTTGACCAGCGTTGTCCCCCCACCGTTCCTCTTTTATATGTCGAGAGAGCTTGCGCAATTCTTGGTCGCTTTGACCAAAGCCATGATTCCCCCGCTTCTACTATACTGTCGCAAGAGATCTCGATGTTTCTTCGGGAACATCGTCGTTAACCAGTCGAACCAGTCTTCGCTACCGATCTTTCGTGCCTAAGGTAGCTGTAGCGGTTTTCATAAGGTGACTAGTCAGAGTTTTACAACGAGCAATGACATCATCCGTCTCATTTACAGGCAACAGCTTTCCCGATAAGGCTTCAGCATATATCTCCGTAGCCCCGAAATCTTTTAGCCTATTCACGCTAAGGAACGCTGGCATTCTCTTTGTGGATCTACGAGGCCGACGTAGGCAAAGTCTCAACTTAGTGACAATAAGTCGATGGCCAGTCCAGTAGTGTGTGCCGCGCATAAAGCGGGTGAATTGTACTTCACCTATATCTCTTTGCCGTATGATAGCATAGTCTATCAAATGCCAATGTTTGGATCGCGGATGCATCCCTGTTGTCGTGTGCTTAGCGGCGAGTCGCAACATGGTGTCGGATATCGCAAGGTTGTATTGAGCGCAAAGACTGAGTAGTGACTGAAAATTACTGTTACCGACTCCGTGTCCTCCCAGAACCCCAGGCCAAGCCTCAAAGTCCCGGCCAAGTCTGGCACTGAAAACGCATAGCAGAGAGATCTGCTCTTTGGTGTTTATGTTGTCAAGGCATTGTGATAATTAATCATAGAGTTTGTCCTTAATATCATCATACTTGTCTAACGTTGTGGCATTAACACCGATGATACTAAGGTATTTGTCTGAATCCAGGTGAAGACGCAGTTGTGGTAACGTGGTCCGAAATGTACACAGGATACTCGTGAAGACGCTTCGCAAATTGCGTTTTAATGGCCCCGGACCGTAAAGGTACTAGTGAAGGGGTACCTTTCCTGAAGAAAGTATAACCACCTCCAACTTTAACCAGCTCTCCTTCATCGGCAAGATGTGTTTCGCTGAGAGCAGCCACATCCACATTAAAATAGCAAAGTTCACGCTCCACTGTAGCTGTTTTACGCTCGGGGCAGACGTTTCATGGTGTATATATATATATTTTATGTTGCGTCGACCACGTGTTAATATGATGCGATGGCCGCTGCGGTTACTACCATCTTCCAAGAAGGGCGAGCATTTTTTAGGGCACCTCTTCTAGCCCCTTCCAGGGATGAGCGAGGAAAGCAGTGTCTCCCTAAATAGGGCTGCTTTATCATCCCAGGTGCTGCCGAAACCGCCTTGTCGTCCCGAATTTGCAAAGCTACAGCGACCACGACGTGTACTCACGCTCCTAGGACCGCCTATGTGTAGGTATCAGACAAATCCTGGCTTGCATCGCACCAGACCTCTCTACTACAACCAATCACCACATGACCTAACGTAATCAGAGTCCATAGTACGGAGGCGGTCAAGTGCGCAGGGTATATTAATGTCAGAAAACGTTCGCGTATACGCCGGCGCACACACTCGTCCTCCCTCCTCTCGATTCAGTGGAACCAGTGAACCGCTACGATTGGGAAATTGGTCGGATGATGTGTCTAGCCGACAGTAACTCTACCGTCGCCCTAGGCTATCCAACTTGCCTTGCTGATTCGCCGAGTATACCAATCCCCTTCGCAATATCTGCATTGAGTTGCCGTCCTCGCCGAAATAGACTTTGTATGTGTGAAACAGGAGGGAGCGGCTACTGTTAGACCGGGGTGGGACAGGAAAGAAATTAGGAAATGGGATATGAGGTGTAGGAATATACAAAGAGCTCTCTCTTTGTATATTGTAGAGAGGATAGAGGGATAGTGGGATGCTACTGTCTCGTAAGAAAAGCGATAGAGATAGTAGCGGCTTGGGAGGCCGGGGCCGCGTACACGTACGTCTTTGTAACATTCGATCTACAACTTGCAATTGACGTCCTTTAACATGATCCAGATTAAAGTCAAGCTGAACAGTGTTTTAGGTAATACTGCTCTTACATAGAGTACAATTCACATCCTTTTTTGGTGACGTAGGGGAATACATTTACGCATGACACCTGGGAGCCCGGGTAGACCACCAGACCTATTTTGGACTTGGCCATTGGGTAGCAATACCAACTAAACCCCAACGAGAGCCTTCAGCAGCTATTAGTGGAGGGTCCCAGATCTGTAGGCAATAGGACCCCTCCAGTGACAGGCTGGCATCGACGAAAAGGCCAGACTTCACCTCCTCGGGGACTGTTCGGCTTCGCTATGACAGTCCCCATGACGCCGTGTCTTTATGAAGTGGCCCGGGTTCTCATCCCGGCCCGACATGGAACACAGGGACACTACTGAAGGCGCTGCAGATAGCGTCTCCTTCGTGCCCCCATTCGTCGTAGGCGGGGGGAGGCCGCGTCGGCAGCCTCCTTTCTCACCCGCTCGCCGGCTTCCTTCTGGGACATGACGGTCTCGCAGAAGGATTCCATCATCTGGTACGACTCGTCGCTGTCGAGCATCGCGACAATGATGTTCGACTTTGACAAGTCCCCTCCGACAAATGATGTGAGATCGTGACGCAGCGCCGCCCATCTCGGGCACACCTGTGGGCCGTCATACACAGATACGCACCGAAGCAACCATGCCCTTTGAGCACCTGTGTCTGACGAAAGCTGAGGAGTTTGCGCCTACGCCGCATCCACCGCTGGAGGACCGGGCGCTAGGCAGCCGTTAACTCTGTAACGTAGGCTGCTGCGCTAGGTCCTTCTCCCAGCTCTGCATTAACGCCACATGCCCTAACCGGCGGACCCGCAGCATCTCGTCATGCGTGGGGTTCAGGCCGAGAGCCCTCCTATCCGAGACATAGGAGCAGCTGTCGGCAAGAACATCCGCCACGAGTTCCCACGGGGGATCAGCGGCTAGGGCTGTCACTGCAGCCCACGATACCAGCCAGCCAGCCAGCGCAGTCACCTACTTCACGACCTTCGGACCACACTTCTTTATGGTGGGACCGAAGGTCGTGAAGGCGGCGAAAACTCCCTCTGTCAAGGTTGAGCCCCAGATATTTGATGTGGGGCTCAACTTGACCATCTCCTCTCCGATCTGCAGAGCGGCCCCCGGTGGGGGCCCCTTGCAGCTGGTCCCGTGGAAGAGAATGGCTTCGGTCTTGTCTAGTCTGACCTGAAGCCCTAACCTCTCGGCGGCTGTTCACGAGGTCAACGCTACCTCGGCCAGCCGCGCCGCCTTCTAGTAGTACTTTCCTCGGGCATATACGAGGGTCTCATCGGCATAACAGATGATACCCATCGCGGGGAGGAGACGGCCTCGCAGGACCCAGTCGTACCCAACGTCCCAAAGAATTGGTCCAGGTACAGAACCCTGCGGGACGCCGCGGTCGACAATCCGTTCTAAAGCCTTCCCAGTCCAGTTCAGCAGCACCACCGGTCGAACCTACGACGCCGAGTCCATGAGCCGCCCTGCCTCAGGGATCCCTCTCAAGATCCCTTACGAGCTTCAGCTGGGCCTTTTCCTGGACACGGCAAATGGCCTGCTGCAGAATCTTCATCTTTTTCGTGTAGACCCTCTGCAGCCTGTTGTCTCTGTCGACGTCCTGGGGGCGTCTCCGCCTGCGCCGGGTGTACTGCCTCCTGGCCCCGAGGCCGGATAATTCGGCCATCTACCAATAGAGCGCCCGCCGCAGGGGCGGACTCTTCGCGAGCGGCATGGCCGCTCTGCACACCGCAGTGAATGCGTCGCTGAGCCGACCCGCCACCTCGTTCACCCTAACTCCGACTGCAGCGGGAACCTCCAACGGCGATGGCAGCCTCCTCTGCCAGCTCCCGGTTGAGCCTAGTGAGAGCGCGGAAACTGGCTATGCCCTCTAGGCGACGACGACGATGAAGTCGGACGTACGGAAGCTGGAGACACCTAGAACTGTATGAAGCGATGGTCCGAAAGTGTCTCCACTTCCGTCTCCACCCTCCACCTCCATGCTGCGTGCGATAGCCACGGTTGCCTCCGAGCCGTCGGTGTCCCCCACCCAACTTGGGCTTGAGGACACGGCGTACGGCTCGCCTACGATCGCGACGTCAACCGCCCAATCCGCCATGAACTGCAGGAAAAGGACCTGAGCCCTGGCGGTGTGATGGACGTTTGCTTGGTGGACTCTGAGATGGCGAGGAATTTTAGGCCATCTCTACTTCCTACCCCGAACGATTCCCCCTCTGAGAGGGAGATGGAACTATCCCTCGCTAAAAGGGGGGCTTACACGACATAGCCGGGGGGCTACCGGCCCACCGGTCTGCCGGCGTCCACGCACACCACGCAACGAGCAGCGGCCGAACACCCACCGGCCTTGTGGCCGAGCTGACCGCAGCGGTAGCGCAAGGTACTGCGGTCTATGCCACCGGGACAAGTACTGGACACGTGCCCCAACCCCAGGCACCGGTCACAGTGCCTTGGTCGCGTCTGCAGGTGTTGTACGCCAATCCGATTCCACCCCACCACTAAACTCCCGTCTTTCTCTGGGTTCTCGATATGGGCTGCGCCGGAGTCGAACTGCCCCGTGCGAAGGTTCCGCACGAGCACCTGGCCCGGATCACAGCCCCACTCCTGGGTCACCACCGTCGTCAGCCTTTCCTAACTCCTAGTGCTCTTAGTCCTAGTGACACTTAGGTTCGACAGCCTAATGTCTGCCTTCCTCTTGGGACTGCTAACCTCTGCTTCTTTCTCCAGTACCTCCCTCAGATGAGCCGCGAGCATGTGAACTTTTTCACCGCCCGTGGTGCCAGGCAATTTAATGAGCTTCGCTTCGGTAGCCGACTGGCGTATCCGGAGCGGATCGATGCCTTGCTCCTTTAGGTCCACCTTCTTTTCTGCCTTAATCAGCGCCGAAGCATATGACGCGCCCTTATCCGCTGCCTCCGGCCGTAATTTAAGAATAACGCCCAAGGAGGGGGAGCCTCAGCTTCGGCTTTTCCGCCTCCTCTTTCTCAGCCAGCGACACAGTGCCTTGCCTCCTCGCCGGCGGCGCAGGTTCCACCGGCTTCTTCTTCACCTTACGGTGGACGACGACCGTCCACTTACTGATCCATCTCCTTATGAGGGATGCCCTGTCGACCCTTTACCCGTTCACGGTGCCAAATCCTTGGAGGCTGAGCACTACCGGAACACTGGCCTGCCTTCCTCATGCATCTTTCTCTTTTAAAATGCCCCTTTTTGCAGGGCATCCTCAAAATTCTCCTCCCGTTCGTTCGCAATTCTCTCTCGCAGCGCCGCCCTTGCTCCAGCTAGCGTATGTGACTTGCCCCACTTGGCCATATTGCGTGACCTGTATCGCACAGCTCCCACAACACTAGTGACGGAACCGGAACCTGAGTCCGCAGACACCCGTCACCCACACACGTCAGACACAAACGAAACAACAACCATGAAACGAAGAATAGCAAAAAACGACAACAAAAATAAAAAAAGAAGCCACAAGCAAGTCGTCCCTATATACACCCCTTCCCCGGGACCGAACGGTCCGACCAGGAAGTCTATATCGACGACTTACTGATTATTCCGATACAAGAGCCGAGCCACAAAAATATGAATATCTCGGCAATCCGACACCGCACCTACAAATTCGCCTTTTTAAAACCTTTCGGTAGCTGCCTATTTTTTTTTTAAGTTTAACTAGATGGTGGTTAGATTAGCGTAAAACTTATAATAAATTAATCCTTGTAAGAGACTGGAGTCAATAAAAAAGCTGTGCCACTGATTTACTGTCAAGCGGGTAAAGCCCTATAACCTATAAGCTAAAAGAAACGGTTAAAACGGACACGAACAATAAAATACATATATTTCATCAAAACTAAAACACCTAAAGTAGGTTTTACTTTACAGTAGGTGTTACGTTGATAATTCAACAATATAGGTAAGATGACGCTCCGTTTAACTTCGGAACGTATCTAGCTCGTGTTTTTGTAAGTCAATGACCTACCTACCTTAGAATACTGGACGCGGAAAGATTAAATAACTTCTTCGCTGAAATGAGATGAGGTCTTGGACATCAATGATCAAAACTGACTTATATGTTACGAGTACTTGCACCTGTCTACAAAATGAAATATGATTTCATTCGGTAGGTACCTGCTTGTACAAGACCCGACCTACGCTCCATACAATTTTGGGCCGTCTCGTGTTTTCTGTCAGATAACAACATTCCTGTCATACGGTCTGTACAACAAGAATGCAGGTACCTGATAGAAATACCTAATTGTTTTCTATCGACAAGTGAAGGTAGGCATTGTTTTATACACGATGTCACAACTTTTACCGTCTATATATGTTATTGTAGAAATGTTAACAACAGCCAATCTTGGTTCCAATACTTTGATCATGATGTGATTTATTTACTCATTTTATAGCATAGTCTAAGTCATTCTACTATGCGTAGTAACTTTTTGGAATGAATTACCCAAGTATTTACACAAGTAGTCAGATAGATATTTCTTCGTCTCGTAAGTTAATTTTCATAGTACATAGTAGACCGTAAACATAAAGTAGGTAACAGTTATGTCCATTAGGAATTCTGGAGTAACCTCCACATTCCGTTCGCTATGGAAAGGAATACCTGATTAAAATGGTGGTCACCACTGACAGGACACATTGTACCTACATGAATGGGTCAAAGAGTCTATTGTCTAAGGATAATGAAAATCAATACCTGGTATACAAAACTTATTATACTCGTAATTCCTATTCGATATATATATCAAATAGACGATATTCTTGGCGGACATTCTCTATATCGTCTATTTAAATTAAAGAGCACACATTCGACACCACACGACCAGGGTAAGTTGCGAGGATGTCACCCTTTTTTTACGTAACTACGGACTAAAAACTACGTTGGCTGTATTTATAAGGGTGCCATATTTTTACTATTATTTTTGATTACAATAAAACTACTTTTCCGGATTTATTTTTTTATTTAATTATTTAACTAGCGCAACGTTTCAGAAGCTTTACAGCAACCATGGTCACGGGCGGCCCATGAAAAGTTAGGTTATTTAAATAATTAAATAAGCCGCGGTACAATCCGTAAAAGTAGCTTTTTTGTACATTCGCGTAAACTTGATACATTAAGGGTTTTCGATGTTGAGGTGAGAACTTATACGCCTCTAGCGTCAGGCAGCAAAACAGTCATTAACTGTTCCGTATAAGTATAAAATTTCTTAAGACTGCTCTATGCTACCAGTGTCCAGAGCTATCTATATCTTTGACGAAACGGTATCTTTTAACGGGCGATGGTCTCGCTAAAATTGTGGTCGATAGAGGCCCCTTCTCTCCCACATATGGGAGGAATGGAACCCGATTAGACCTTGGCCGCGTCAGGAAACCTAAACGCAGCGCACGTGGCAGGCCGCGTAGCAGTTACGGGTTCCTCAGCGGGTTCTCATGCTCGCAGCGGGTTCTCATGCTCTCAGTGGGTTCCCGTGCTCTCATGCTCTCAGCGGGTTCTAATGCTCTCAGCAGATTCTCATGCTCTCAGCGGGTTCTCATGCTCTCCGCAGAGTCTCATGCTCTCAGCGGGTTCTCACGCTCTCAGCGGGTTCTCACGCTCTCAGCGGGTTCTCACGCTCTCAGCGGGCTCTCATGCTCTCAGCGGGTTCTCATGCTCTCAGCAGATTCTTATGCTCTCAGCGG
>JAFELO010000760.1:33652-48476 GCA_017140195.1 Eumaeus atala
ACCACAATTTTATTGCGGCCCCGTTACCGAGGGGATAGTCGTCCCCTTGCGCCTTTCGCCTCGATGCCCGTAACCCCCCACAGTTTCTGTGGAGAAGAACAGCAGAGTTGCGGGTTTGCCATCGTGGCTAATGAGCATGCGGTCCATTGTCTGCCCTATTCAACATAGCGCTCGACAATCGAGCCACAAACTCATCCAGCGACTTTATCCGCAAGTCACGTGCGATCACGTCTTTGCGGACGTAGCGACCGGCACCCGTGACGACCCGTAGGGATATATTTTGCTGGGCTTGCAGGCGTTTCCGCTGGACCTGGGAGGTTGGCGCGTACCATGCGGGGGCGGCGCAAGTGAGGCGTGACCGAAAATATGTCTTGTAAATCCCCAGTTTCGCCCGTGTGGGACGTCCAGACGCTAGTACCGGCCACAGCAACGCGTGGGCTGTTCTCGCCTGGTTGACCGCTCGGTCCACCTGCGAGCCCATTCGCAGCGCGCGGTCAATACTGCATCCGAGATACACGATTGGGGATTTCCAAGACACATCCTGGGCTCTGAACTTTAACCGCCTCTCCATGGAGCGCCTCTTGCTGACATATAGCGCCGTCATGTTATCCACGTTGACGGATATGCGCCACCTGTCGATCCACTCCGGCAACCGGTCCAGCATGCGCTGCATGCGCCCAATTGCGAGCTCCGGCTTTCGGGACAAGGTTACGTATGCGCTGTCGTCGGCGAACAGCGCGAGCATGACGTTCACCTCAACCTCTCCCTAAGGATCATTGAGTATGGGGATGTCGTTGGTGTAGGCCGTGTACAGGCAAGGGGATAGGCAACTGCCCTGTGGTACTCCGGCACGTATGGCCTTCACCGAGGAGTGCCTCCGCTCCACCGCTACCCGGAAGGTCCTAACTTCCAAGAATGATTTCCGGCGTCCACCAACTTGTACAAGAGTCCCGGGTGCCACACCGTGTCGAAGGCCTTCTCCATATCGAGAAGAATGCGACAGAGTGTTTCCCCTCATTCATCTCTACAGACAAGTGGTGGATCACCCGCGTCAGTTGCAATATGGTCGAGTGGCCGCTCCGGAAGCCAAACTGTTCATCCCTTATGGGAATGCACAGCTTCTGCCTGCGAAGCAGAAGCCTCTCGAACAACTTGGCGATGTGGGAAAGCAGCGTTATCGGCCGGTAGCTTCCAGGCAGGCTTCGGGGCTTGCCCGACTTCGGCAGAACGATGACCCTCCCCTCTTTCCAGGTCTCCTGAAAGTGGGCCATCCGGAGAATGCCATTTGCGATCTGAGTGAGAGCCACGGCTGCTCGCCTAGGCATCATCACCAGCGCTGTGGGTTGATGTCATCGGGGCCTGGAGCTTTGTGCCTCGAGAAGCGAAGTGCGACTTTCCGCAGCTCAGAGGGGGAAATGAAATCCGTCCTGCTGAGTGGCGGAGTCGGGCTCTGGAGGAGCTCTCGAATGCGGCACTCCACCTGCTCGTGATGCTCTTCGAACGACGGCGCCGCTGGGTGTGGTGAAAACTGCCTGCGCTCCGTATTGTTTCGCGCTTGTGGTGTCTGGAAGTGGAGTGATGGTGGTCTTGGAGGCCAGTGTCGTTTTCGCTGGCATGGAAGACTGTACTCTCCCAGCCTGCTCCACGACATTCCCTCACCTTCGCAGACAGTTCCTCGGCCAGCTTGTTGAGTTGTGCCTTGATCCTCGGACAGCGGGTATATGTGAACGATTATACCACTCGGCGCCATGTGAACGACTATATCAGTCGAGCCCTTGTCGGTGAAGGGGCCCTGCCTCACTTCGTCGTGGACGACGTCCCGCCGAACGAGCACAGCCGTACCTCTGTACGGCCTCCCGCTCGGCGACACCTCGTCCCTCCGATACGCGACGTAATTCGGTAGCCGGAGGCTCTGCGTCGGCCTCAGCCAAGTCTCGCCCAGCAGGATGACATGTAAGTTATATTGCTGAGCGAGCAGCCGAAGACTGTCGCTCTTGCCCACCCTCGTTTCCAGAAGGTGTACTGTTGCTATAACGCATAATGTTACAGTTTAAATAAAAGGCGCGTCATATGCTTCAGCGCTGCTGAAAGCAGAAAAGGCGGTAGATGGGTATCGGTCCGCTCCGGTTTCGAGAATCAGCGAATCAGCTAATCGGGCTGCCCGGCTCCACGAGCAGCGAGAAGGCTGATGTAGTTGCCGTTCGACTTAAGGAGGAGGAAGAGGAGAAGGTACTCAGGCCCGAGAAAAAGGCCAACCTAACGCTCTCGGGTCTGAGTGACGCGGTCACCGTAGAAAACCGAGAACTTACCACTGCGGTGGCCAAGGAAGGTTGCTACTTAAGTATGAGATACGCCACCCTACTCGACAAACTAGAGATATAGACGATGTTGCCTACGAGGAACTTATTCACGAATCCCATGCCACCTTGTGATGGACCTTGCCTTCGGACTACACATATCCTCAGAACGTGCCATCGGATTTTTCCCAGTTCTACCTCCAGCTCAACAAGTGGTTGTCTAGTCGGATTAAATCGGTGGTAGCGATCCGGAGCCCGGCGATTCTTAGCACCGCCATCTCACGGCGCGACCGCTGCCAGGCGCTCACATCTACTACTCTGTCACTACGAAGCAGACGGGACACCAAGCAACCAGGTCGCTGAATCCTCCTAGATCCTAACAGGATATTGCCCTTTTACGATTTTAATGTCACCCTAGGCTTGGTTCGACGGTGGGGGTATTTATTGGCCGCCCCCGCACAGGCTATATACAATATATAGGCGGAGTGGTATATTATTCTTTAATATAATATGTTTAACTAACCAAAGTTCCAAACCAAAAAAAACCATTGAGAACCATTGTTTTCTCTACACTTCTGCCATCTTATAGGAAGTTCATTAATCCCTTTACAAAAAAAAACCAGTCGGACGGAAATCAATAAAGTCTTTGAAGGCGATTTGGATTCCCCATCGGTGTTGAATTTTTTTCCCTTGCAATAAGTTATCCAAATTTCGAAAATAAAATGGTCTGTTGCACAGTGTGAGGTCTAAGGTTGTCGTCAAACAGCAGTGGTCTGGAGCGATTGACCAGCCTAGCTTGTTTAGCCGCTAGTTTTTCCATCATGTTTTGCAACTGCTAACAATAGACATCAGCATTTTTTCTATATAAAGTAATTGAAAAAAGTTAAGAAAGTTTATGTCTTCATATGGTTTTGTAGTTATAATACATTTAATAATTTATATTCATAAAGTAATAATAAAAGATAAATCCCTATGCACTTTGCGCAAGAAATGAATGAAAGTGTGAGAGGCATAAACGAAAGAGGAGAAAATAAAAAATAACAACTGTTACGATAAAGGGAAGGAGAATAAGAGGACCTTCAGATTAAGATAAAGATGGGCAAGAGCCATAAGTCTGTAAAACTTTGCATATTGCAGGGATAGCTAGAAAAAAAAACATTATTACATCTTCATCCCATGGGAAACATGAATAGGATAAGCGATTATCCCATGCGAATTGTGTCATCGTGCAGCCGTGACAATAGCCCATCTCAGGGAGATCGCTTACGTCTCAGAAACTTTTGACAACAGAATGGCGGACCACCGGGGTGCTTCGTGAGTGCACTTCCCTGTCCGCGTAGCGCATCGTCGCGACGCGGACACACGCTCCACTGACCGACAATCACTTAATCTCTCTGTCCGAGCGTACCATTATAACTTATGACGGACGTTTATGGCTATTTTAACACTGATTTTATTTCATAATCGTTGGAAATGTTAGCATATGGTCATATCTTCAAATACTTATTGTATAAATTGAATGAGTAACGTGGATAGGATTGTCAGTTGGTCGCCGTAATTTACGACTTCCGAGGCTTCGTCCGCTCAAGCAGAGCCGTACCCAACAATAAATATATCCCTTTATGGAAATAAAAAGCTAAATATATACCAGATGTTTGCAGTCTGTCCATAGGACATATTTAGGAAGACATGTATGAGGATTTTTAGAGGATTATTAGCGTCAGTTGTTTGTGAGGAGACTTATGGGATAAATAAACCGATTGCTCGCTTCATTCACCTATGCCATAAAAATGGGTGGGTGGTTATGACACACACAATTTTTTATGTATTTTTTCTCAACTACTTATATTCAATTTCCAATTTTCCTGCTATGGAATAGGAACATCAAATGTTGCATATGTGACCTTTTAATAAAATAATGCATTTGTAACGCTTGTGTGCACGAGGGCTGGGGGACAACCCTTGCAGGGAGCCATCCCTGTTGAGTAACATCGATGCGATGATTTATGTGACGCCCAGGAATCTTAACAGGGTGTTAAACGAATAGTTTATATACACATCATGATTTCAGTTTACTGGCAGATACAGATGTAACAGTAAGTAAGATATTTTTTTGTGTATAATATAGTATAGAATAGAAATAAATTTATTCACTGCTCCACAATACACCTAAAACAGAGTCCATGTAATATAGCATATGGCGGGGCACATGAGGAATCGAAGCCGTTTTACAACTTCGTACAATAGACATTTGTACAATAGTCAAGCAGACGCGTTGTCCATCGTTCGTCCTCCTCACTAATGGGACCTTACAGTTCCTAGGTTGGAGCTGCCCCTCCCTCACACATGCTGCAGCAAAGTGACATGTAATGTGTAAAAGTGACTAATTATAGGTGGCGGGCGAGAAAATAGAATAACACGTCTGAAGAACAATAATGCAGATGTCTTTGTCGGTAATATCTAACACTAAGACGGGCACTAAAACTTAGGTGGGGCGTAATGTATTAGGTGTATACGTGACAGATATACAGACAATTATTATTACACTTAAATTATAATTAAATATGACATTACATAATGTATGTACATTTAATAAGAAATACCATTTAGTGGACCCTAAAAAACTTGTTAGTACTTGTTATAATTTAAACGTAGTTAGATTTCATCTATCTCACTTTTATAAACGACAGGAAGCTTTCTCGATGTTATACTATTTTGATGTTAAAGCCAAAAATTTGGTTAAACTACCCGTCCCTACTGGACAAGTTATTGGTAATACGGAGTTGGAATATGTTCCAAATGTTAACAATTTACATTTAAACTTAGTAGTAAGACGATAGAGATCTCCTCTAGCCCCTTACTATTAAAATCTATTAATTATAATAAGTAGACAGAAGCAAAGTTTAAAAATAACTATATCAACTTGGTGCATCACAACATTCAATGCCTAATTGGGAAAGAGTTGTAAGTTGAGTTATTTATAAATAGTTGTAATATTAGTAGATTATGTATAACTAAACACTGGTTAAAAATTCAATGAACGAATATTTAACTTCAGTAATCATCAGGTTGGTAGTTCGTTCACCAGTGTTAATGTACATGGAGGTTCGCTGATAATATTGTGAATCCATCTGTTGAACGGACACTGGAGTTAGCAGCCATAGAATTAGTGCAATTTACTTTAGTAACAGAGTATATACCTACATTAAGTAGTTATGAAATATTTGAAAATATTTAAATTGTCCAAGTCAAATAAGAATTTGATTGTGTGCGGAGACTTCAATATAAATATTTTAGAACGGAGTTTAATTAGTGTTAAGTTAAGGCACACAAACTTTATAATATGTTTATGGAACCTACTAGTGCCACTTGTATTGACAACATTCACTAAAAGTATAACAAATAAATTAGATTCAGACAGTGGACAGTTAATGAAATTTCTAAAAATAGGGCATAATGTGACTAAACAAAAAAATACCCATGTACCAGTAACTTTAGGATGTTTGAATAACATGAGGGACACACTAACTAAAAGTTTGCTAATTTTCCCCAATACTTTAAGTTGAAATGACATGTGTAATCTATTTTTTTTTCTCATCATCCTCTTATTTAAATCAATATTTATATCTAAAACGTTTTTAGTTAGTACGCAGAAAGACAATATAATACCTGTGAAAAATTCGTAGAATATGTCAAGAAGTTATCCAAAAAGTTTAAAAGAGAATGTAAAATAACCAAATCAGTTCGAAAATAATATTATCAAAATGACTTGGAAAATTATAAAAGAGGAAATAGGAATAGTTAAACATCAGAATAAACATCTCAAATTAAAAATAGCTACTGCTTTTTAAATTTTTTTTTATTAAATTTAATTATGCCATTGCATCTGACATTATTAAAACCTTTAAATCCATTAATTAGAAAAATAACATGTAGAGAATTTTTATTTGGGCTGTTAAATCATTAATAGATTTACAGGTAACAGACTTAGCATTGATATTTTATAATTGTATAGATAGTGGTGTGTTTCTTGACCATTAGCTCAGGAAACACACCATACACACAACAGAGCAAAATATTTCCATTATACAAATCAGGTAACACTTAGGATCCCACAAACTTTTGATCGATTTGGTAGGTGAAATTAAAAAAGACCTAATTTTAGCAAAATTTTTGAAAAAATTATTTTAAATCCACTAATGAATCATATTAATAGCAATAAATTAATACATAAGAAATAGTTTAGATTCACACGCGGTAGTTCTACAACTGAACAACTGATGATATTAGTTCTTAATACGAAATATTTTGAGGCCTGGGGAGAGTCACGAGATGCTTTAGGTGTTTCCAGTGACTTATCTAAGGCATTTGACTGTGTGCAGCATGAAACATCCGCATGATACATGACACTACTTCCTCCTATGTAACGGTATTGGGCCCACGCGACCGGGGAGGTACCTCTCACTCTCTGCATACCGCCGTAAGGAAACACCTTCGCAGTCGTGTTTAGTGCAGTTGGTGAGTAGCCGGTGGTCCATTGGGGGAAATGAAAAGGATGGGCAAAGCATTAGCATAATTCTGATGTTCATGGGCGTCGGTAGTAGTTGAAAGGCTCCTATTTCTCGTTTGTCCTCTTATACTATAAAAAAGTCATAGCTAGTCCTAGGAACTGCAGAGACAAAGACAATACCATCGTCAACATTAGCAGGTCGGAAAGAAAAAGAAGGTAGCTAACTCCATGTACACAGTTTTTTTTTTTCGGATGGACCTAATACTGGTTGGCGGCGCTAGTCCAGCCTCTACAGTTAGACTGACTACGAAGACTTTTTTGTCTCCAAGTTTTGGGAGACGATAGGTGGACAGACCCCCCTCTTTTCCCACAGATGGGAAGAGATGAACCGGGTTGATTGTGGGCGTACCCTATAGTGATTATTTTTGGGACCGAAAAGGGGGAAGCGGTCAATGGGACGGCGCGCGCACGATGCCGTTAAAGTTGCGGTGTCGTGGATAAGGATAATTGAGCTCGTTTAGTGTTTGGCTTATCCGAGGAGGCCGGCCTCCTCGCCCCCCCCCTCTGACGGAAGGGGTCGATTTACGCTACAAATCGGCAAAAGCCGTATTCTTAATTTACTTATTATTAGAGCTCTCTACAATCGCGTTATTTTATTTCTATCAATCTAAGCTCTCGACTTACGGATTCGAACCCGGGCTCGTTTCCGTAAGCGGTGTGTGAGTTCGACATTCAGTCAGTCATACGTTATAACTGTGTCACTATATGTAAGATTTCATCGCTCGACCGGTACGAGCGGTGTATATCGCATTGGTTCTAGCAGGAAAAATGCATTTACGCACCATCCAGCCGACCCAAGGGGGCCTGAAGTGTGTGTCGGGCTCAGGTCATGTCCCGCACCACAGGACAACATCACCAACTTTGGGACAGTGTAATGGGGTCAGGTTCCTTTCTATAATTGTAACTATCTATAATTGGTGACTACCACATGCACCGATTTCTCGTTTGTTCCCTCCGATACTATCTAAAATGACCTACCTACTGCACTTTACGTACCTGCGTAACTATGAACGCTTTTTGTAGTTTTGTGGGGAAATGCACCACCACCGACCTGGGTAGGATTCAATGGGCGTGGGACTTGGGGATGACCGAAATACCCACTTAAACGCCACAGGTGCCATAGTCGGCCTGTCCCGGATCCGTTAACGACTGCGTGCCTAGGTGACTGGCCAGCCTCTCACAAGGCACAGGACTACACTCCTCCTACACGGAGGTTAACATGAAGGTCCTGTTAAGCAAAGTAAAGTATGTACTTTAACCCAGGTTGGTCGAGACAGTCCGCAACATTTTACATACATTTTTTTTTCTTTTTTTTTCGGAGGGACCTACTACTGATTGGTGGCGCTTGTCCAGCCTCAACAGTTCGAGTGACTACATTTTACATACCTGCATAGCCAATGTATGTGAAGTTGTGGACTATATGTACTCTAACCGTTGGTAGCTACAAAATGTATTCTTATTTTCTCAAGGGCATCAGATAGTGCAAGAATTCCACCGACAGTCTTGCCTGTTTTTGCTTCCACCAGGTTCCATCCACCAGCTTTTTTCAGCGATTTATACATTTCCGTCCAGTAGGGATATTCCTAGATATGACCAAACCGTTTGACTTCTTTGACCACTCCATATTACTAATTAAGCTTGAACGTTGTGGAGTAAGAGGTTCTGCACGTAACTGGCTAAAATCATATTTAAAGGACAGAAGGCAAAGAGGTTCTGAACATAGCTTCGGATTTTGATCTATGACGGTCATGACTCTCCGTGAAGTAGGTAGTCAGGTAGTCTTTTGATTTTGTCAAAGACATACGGACAGACGCTGCGGCCGCTGTCGTCCGTTGGATGCCGTCCAACATGATATTCCGCTCGTTTTCTGTACAAGTCACATTCCCACAGTACATGTTTGTTTCAGTTTCATGACCGCGAGGATATGATGGCAGGTCACATAACGCCATCCTGTGCAGGCGACCTCCGAAACACCCGTACCCTATTAGTATCTGTGAAATAACTTACTCAGGTTCCACTCATCGATATGCTAGACGCGTTGTAACTTCTGGAAAGAAACAGTACAGCTCCCTCCTATCGGCACACTCGGCCCAGCGTGACTGTGTAGAGATGATATTGTCCGCGATAGCTTTTTTCTTTTTCTTGCGCTCCTTGCCCGTGAACCCCGCATATTCCTTCTGCACGCGTCCAGCTCGAAGAACCTCAAGATCTACAGGCAGAACGCTGGCTGAGAGTGAAAACACCAAAGCGTTGTAGCATACATCAGTACAGGAACCTAATTATTACACTTATCCCGGGAGCTCAGTCTCTATCGATACATCAGACCTGACGGTCGTGTACAATTTCTATATCCATTTGTCATAAGCTAATTATAATATTTTACTATTTGTTCTAGCAGTAATAAAATTTATTTTTTAAAAGGACTTTCCATTAAATTTACCTAACATTTGGTGGCAGCAGTGGGATCGGAAAATCGTCAGTGCCGCGGAAAAACTGATATAGGCTACGTAAATTTTACGAAAACTGTGAAAATCCGTGAACTTAAGAAAAGGTGTTGTGAAGACTCAGCGATTGTGAAAGTTCAAAACCTATGAACATTGAGCTTACAACATAAATAACACTATGAACGTGGACATTAACCAGTGCATCTTCATCATCCTGCTACCGGCAGCCTGGCTCTTGCCAGGGTATCTATCAACCAACCAATCTGCCACTCAAAGCAGAATAGTACTCTACAACCAGCTACTCGCAGCCAGCTACCGCATCCAGCATAAAAAGTAGGCAGCAACCTTCACATCGTGTCCTGAGAAACCCGAAACCGGCATGGGAAGAGTCACCACCGTGCTTATCTGCACGCTGTGAGTCCTTAGTCATTGTTATAAATCAGGGTTGTACAACACATTGTTTTAATTTTCATATTTTATTCTATATCGATGGCGCAATCAGAAAAATTACAATTAGATATTCATATTCAAATGTCTGGTAGTTCTAAACCACCGATTCTAGTTCCTACGCCTACACCTATACGTACGACAAAGTCGTCGCTCTTAATAGTCGAAAGGGACCTTAATACATTGTTTCAATTAATTAAACCCTTTGATAGAATTAGGGACACCCTTAGTTCATTTTAAGTTAACTGTAATAACGCCTATGAACTTGCCAGTGAGATATAGAAGCCATAAGCCATTTAAGTACATAATTAGCCAACAGAGCGGTAAAGGGGAAGTAGCCTGCTCAATCAAAGAATTCCCGAATTGGGACCAGTTAAAAGACTTTTTAAAGAACCAATTCTTTTTTTTTTTTTTTTGAGCAGCAAGATGTTGAGAGCCAAAATGAAGCAGATATTGCAGTAAATGATAGCAATGATAATTTAAACGCTTAGATGTCCCGTGTATAGCCAGCCCCAAAAGGGAGGTCTCATCTCGCATAACATCAAGACCACACTATATGGTAACCAGTCCCTAAAGGGAGGACTCATCGCACGTGACATATCAACATTTCTAAGTCAAAAACCCAATCTTAAAATCTATGAAATCATTATAGATACGTCTAAGCGATTACCACCTCATATCTTGTTAGAAACTAATATATCCGCCTCCTAGCAGACACAGGGTCCTCTATAAGCCTGCTTGAATCACCCTGCATTTGTACCCAGAGTTAACCTTACTGTAGCTAATACTTCAGAATTTCCTATTAATGTGAATCCAAATCTAAACCTAAAACCTTTACATCCGACGTCGTTTGAAATAAATCTAAATATTCGAAATTTCACTGACAGAGCTAATAAAGTTATACAATCCTTGAGATTAGACCATTTGAACACGGAGGAATCTGAGCTTTAATAGGTGTGTGCACGGACTACTCTGACGTTTTTCAATTACCGGAAAACCGCCTGTCTTATACTTCCATCCTTGATCACAAAATTAGAACGACCACTGATATACCTATACATACCAAGTCTTATAGATTCCCGGAATGCCACAAAAAGTAAGTGGGAACTCAAATAAACAAAATGCTCCAACAGAATATAATGGAACCTTCCATCTCACCCTGGAGTTCGCCAATCTGGATAGTTCCTAAGACGTTAGATACCAAGGTCAAAGGAAGTGGCGCGTAGTCATTGAATATCGTAAACTGAACGATATAACTATAAGAGAAACCTTCCCGATTCCTCAAATTTCGGAAATCCTTGATCAGTTAGGTAAAAGTAAATACCGTCTGGAATCTCCATGCTAGAACTGGCATTCGGTTTCCATCAATTATTAATTTCTCCTGAGGATGCAGAGAAAGCAGCGTTCTTGGTCCCTCAGGGACATTACCAGTTTAATAGAATGCCATTTGTCCTAAAGAATGTACCTGCTACATTCCAAAAACTCATGAATAATTGTCCCACCGGGCTTCAAGGGAACTGGTGCTTTGTGTACTTTGATGACATAGTCATTTACTCTTTTGACTTAAACTCTCACGTTGACAGCCTACGAGCAGTGTTAGATAGACTCCGGCGATTTAATTTGAAACTATAGCCGGACAGGTGCGAATTCCTACGGAAAGAGGTAGCCTACCTTGGTCATATAATCGGAAAGGACGGCGTAAAACCAAATCCCGAAAAGAATAAAGCCGTATCCAATTTCCCTACGCCTAAATCACCAAAAGAAGTCAAATCCTTTCTAGGACTGAATTCGTCAAACTAGCAAAATCACTAACATTACTGTGCTTATCCAGATTTCACACAACAAGGAAGGGTTGTGTGAAATCACCTGTGACACATCGAACTTTGCAATTTCTGCTATTTTGTCACAGGGGCCTATGGGACTAGATCTCCTCATTGCATATGCCTCCCGTACATTAAATAAAGCTGAGTGCAACTATATTACAACAGAAAAAGAATGCCTCGCCATAATTTTCAGCACAAAAGTATCCATGCCCTATCTCTATGACCATCGATTCAAAACAATAACCGATCATATGCCCCTGCAATGGTTATTTAATTGCAAGAATCCTGGATCAAGATTAGTACGATGGCGTCTCAAACTCGAGAAATTTGTGTATGAGATTCACTATAAAAAGGGGAAAATTAATGCGAATGCAGACGCGTTATCCAGATATCCTGTAAACCCAATAGAACCAGTCACGACAGAATCTTCACAGGAAATAGACAGAGACCTTTTAGATTTACTACCACGGTAAACGGTGTCATCGGCACCGTTCAATCCGGAAGAAATCCCTGCCGAAACGAACAATTCTTTTGATGACATTTTACCTCTTCCGAAAGTGGAGCCTACCAATATTCCAGACATATTTAGAGAAGAAATTGAAAATGACTTGAATAACCTGCCTCATCAAACGAGATCAAACAGTTATCCCTGGTCCTGACACTCTAAATACTGATCCACAACCCTCGACTAGTGAAGGTAACAATGAACCTATCGTGGATTATTCAAGTTTTTGAAATTCATATCGGACAAAGACAAACCACTTGACACTACAATAGAAGAATATAACCAAAGCTTAATAAAAACTCGACATAAAATTATCCTAGTTCTAACGTCATTAGACTTAGGCGAGTTCAACCCTTACATACAAGAAATCTAGAGAGAGAGAGACATACCTTAGCAAAGGGGTACCCGTTGAGAGTTTCTGGACTTCCTACTCCTCATGTGTGGCCCGGTTCTGTACATCTGTGCGAGCGAGACCATCGAGCGGGACAGCAGGCTGAGTTCTGGTGCGGACAGCTGGACCGGTGCTGGTAGACTGGGTGCAGCTGGCAACAAAACGTTTAGGTTTCATGAATAACGGCATTTATTATTAATATGGTAATCGAAGTGGCGGTGTGAACATCTCACGTTAACAGTAAACGTTCAGGTGAATAGCTTAGTTGGAACTTGTCCTGGCTAATCTGTCAAAATTGCATAAACGTGATGTCAAATTGACGCCATGAGAACTACAAGCTTCACGGCAACTCATCAGAAACCGTTTGTGGAAATCTTTTGCGTTAAAACAAATTTCATTCCTGAAATAATGTTGTATAGCGAACAAGCGACAAACGAGCTCTCGGAGCCTCATGACGACTAAAGACGCTCATTACATTCAGATATCCGCATTTTTGTTTTCATGTTTTTTTTTTCTTAACTGGTAAATGTCAAATATGTCATCTCAAATCAAAACAAACCCCACTTATAAAAAACTCATAGCTATCAAGCAACACAAGCATTCGATTGATAGTATTTATTATTTCAAACGTGTTAAGTGATATTAATTTCAAATTAATGGTGTGGGGTTTGTTTTGCTAATGATATTATAAATTGTCTTTTTCGGCATTCGCTAATGTCATAAAACAGCGATAAAATAAGGGCAAAGGCTGACAGATATCTCTATGCCGGCGATGACGTGATCAAGCCTAAACCATCGAATATTTTATATAATTAATAAAAAAGAAACGACAGCGAAAAAATCAATTGTTCAAATTAGCTTCTTATATTGGTCTACGTCTGCGAATAGGTGTTAAAAAAATGTACGATGCCCATTGGCCACCGGCTAAGCAAACCGCACGAAAGGTGACATGGGCCGCCTCTACTACATTATAAAGCTGAAAAGTTTGTTTGTTTGAACGCGCAAATCTCCAGGACTACTGGGCCGAATCGTAAAGTTATTTTTGTGTTGAATGATCCATTTATCGAGGAAGGCTATACCCTTGCTCTTAAAACGGACTATTCTGCGGAGCTGCTATACACGAAAACTACTATGCCCATGATACTGTGGTGATGTTAATTAGCTTTCTTCCATTGTTCCTTTTCATCGTTTATTTACCAACGAAGCGGATGTAGGTGCTGTTAGATTGTGATGTAACGGTGTGTGACGAGGGACAGGTGACGCGCGGGCCGGCAGGGGCGTGTGTTGTGTTATTGTGTCACGTCGGTGCGTGCGGATTGCGGAGTGACAGCGAGCAGCGGGACCGCGTGATCGACGTGCTCAGGTATGTGTGTGGGCTCACAGTCGTCATTTAGCAAATTAACCACATATGAATAGCCAAACCCCATAACAAACAGAAAATACTTTTCAGGTAGATACTTATACGTGAGGCCACTTAATCCGAGAACTGTAGCTATTACACTAAAGTGGTAGTCAGGAACAAATCATAACACACAACAAACTGAACACGTACGTAGTGCCGGGCGACTCCCGGCTGCGTCACTTGTATGTGCCATTTAGACTTTCTCAAGGGAGTGTAAATGTCTGTGGTAGCGCGTGGTAGAAGTGAAAGGACATTATCTCGTATTCTATGACCGCATTTTAATATCCTACTGGGCCTGCAAGCGTTTCTATGTGGTGTTTTAAAATATGTTCTTTTAAATATAGATACAGTTGTATATGCCACCTTACCTTTTTACCTACTTAGGTATGACAAAGCTGAATAATTAAGAATATATGAAAAATTATTTCAGTGTGAGATAGCTCCCCCTAACAAGCTCACTTTAAGTAAAATTCGTATTTACCACGGCTAAGATATATTAGAAGGCCCTCATGTTTTATTTTGGATACGGATTGGGCTAGAACGGGTAGAAATTAGAATTAAATGTGTGTATTATCTGTGGTCACATGTATTACTTTGTTTTCAATCTACTATTGTTGGGCAAGCCGCGGTTGTGATTCGCTTGGACCACACGTCCTACCCGCTCGTTTGCGGATTATAGGTATCTAATGGTGGGCATTGTCCGCCTCGGACTGAGTATGACAGCTCACTCACAATGGCCCCGGCCATTGTGAGTGAGCTGTCATACATACTTTTAAATATAGATACAGTTGTATATAAAAACGTAATGACTCAGAAATGCCACCTTACCTTTTTACCTACTTAGGTATGACAAAGCTGAATAATTAAGAATATATGAAAAATTATTTCAGTGTGAGATAGAGATAGCTCCCCCTAACATGCTCACTTTAAGTAAAATTCGTATTC
>JAFELO010000760.1:48526-84718 GCA_017140195.1 Eumaeus atala
ACTCACAATGGCCGGGATCAGAAGACAAAAAGTATTCCGTAATCAGTCGAACTGTTAGGGCTGGACAAGTGCCGCCAATCAGTAGTAGGTCCCTCCGAAAAAGAAGAAAATGGCCGGGGCTGGGCAAAAACACGCGCACAATGGGCAAGAGTTGAACAAACAGTTCCCAGAAGCATGGTCGCTCTCTCCTCGGTGACACCAGCACATTTGGATGTTTTCGCTGTGCAATTGTCTATGAGCGCGGCCATTTTTACTCACAATGGGACATAACTGTACAATATTATCCATCGCTTTCCCAAGTTATTCGCTAGTTAATTGTGTGAAGCTCGAAACGTGTGCGGTAATTTGTTGTGATTCTATATTTTTTTTAACAAAGCAATCGGACATAATTTCTGCAAATGGAGCAAATCGAACATCGCGCCCTTATTAAGTACCTCCATAAGAAGGTTTTCACCGAAAGCCATCCATGATTAAATGGTCAGTACTTTAGGAGACTCTGCTCGCTGTTATTCATACGTATATATAAAGGACGCGATTGACTATTTCACGTTACGGTTTGGAGTTGTTTGAAGCGGTGCACATGATTTTCTAAATCGGTTTGTTACAATGGACGAAACAAGAGCTTATTACTGTACGCCAGAAACAAAACAACAATCGCAACAGTTGAGAAGCCCTGGTTCACCACCCCTTAAAAAGGCTAAAGCGATTTTTTTTTCGGAAATAAGGTAATGGCTACAGTATTCTGGGACTCGAACAGTCTGCATTTAAATATGATAAGGCGTAAGAGTTATTTTGTTTGTTTTTGTAACGCGCTAACCTCTGGAGCCATGTCTTGTGTATTA
Organism: Eumaeus atala; assembly: GCA_017140195.1. Classification (NCBI taxonomy): domain Eukaryota; kingdom Metazoa; phylum Arthropoda; class Insecta; order Lepidoptera; family Lycaenidae; genus Eumaeus; species Eumaeus atala. The sequence goes on from JAFELO010000760.1 coordinate 49,369, forward strand.
TAGCTGTATCCATGAGGACGTCCTACAGTAGACCATAGGCTATACAGTACACACCATTAGGGTACGGTTAACAGGACCGCAGTTTTGTGCGGGCACTGCCAGTTTCGTATGAATTGAACTCCAATCTATACTTATTAATTACTATGAAACAAAGTTTCCAAAAGCTGTCTGTCTGTATTATGTGTAAGATTTTCTTAAAACTACTGAACGGATTTTCTGATTTCATGAATTCATGAAAGTAGACGTTTCCTATTCAAAGTCACATTTTAAGATTGAATCATCACAATCTACATATTGAAATAAGATGCGACTACAATAATCCTTTCATACCCAGTCAAGGATTTTAGAAAAAGGCACGACAAGCGCACTTTAAAATAACAATGACGTTAGTAACGGCGCAGTTGCGGTCAGCGCCGACTCGCACGATACACCGAGTGGCACCCGACAGTACCGACAGCAGACCAATTAATAAAAAAAATATATTTATTAGCATGCATTACATTCAAACACTGCACAAATGCCGCAAGTAATTCTCACGGTATTGTTGAGAGCAATGTGTGTTTATGTACTGCAGTTTCAATCACCCCGCTCTCGATCTAGTGACGGACGTGTAAAGGATTAGTATCTGGGTTTATTCCTTAAAAAACTGTGTGAGAGCTTCGGCACGTGACTGGAGCTAACTCAAACAAAGATGATCCTGAAGAGTTAAAGGTATACAAGAGACGTTAGCGACGTCAGAGCGGTAAAGCGATACGCTGCTGTTACACTAGATTTTTCGATCTTTTTTCCACGATCACGATCATGTACTTTCCATTTTATGCCTAGAATCGTTTCATGAGGAGTGCCTAATCTCCAAAAATTATAAATAATAAACTAGATATATTACCTATTATTTAAGTACAACGACTTGTTAACTTCAAGCGATTATTGCACATTATGTTAATAGTTTCATTCATATCTACTTTAACGCGACGTAAGTATTACCTAGGTCAATCCTGCTAACGTTATAAGTGCGAAAGTGTATAGGTTTGTTATTCATTCACACAACAATTATTAAATCTCTATTTTGGTTTTATTTTATACAAATATGGGTTCAGCTCAGGAATTACAATTTTACTTTGAACCAAAATGCATGGTTCTCTTGAGGTGCATCTTCGACGTTATAATCCATAGACGCCTAATGCTGGGCGAAAATTGTCTGTCCGACGCCTACCTCAAAATATCCTTTAGTATCGTCCAGTTTCGTCCAGCAAAGACCTACTATATATAAAATATCCTGTATAATAAAATGCTGTGAGAAAAATTGAAAAAAAAAAAGTCTTATATCTAAGAAAATGGCATTACATTTCATACGTAAGCTAATTTCAAGTCTTTCATATTTCTGAAAATAATTTATTAAGAACTACCGGAAACAATGACAGTATTTTATCATTTATTCCCTTTCTTTCAAATATAATTAATTATTGCTCACTCACATGCAATAAGATTAAATTATTGTTATCTGATTTAGTTTTTGTCAAATAATATTTTTGAGAATTTGTTGTGAGTACTTATTAAACTTATAAATACTTCTACATGTCAGTATTTCTGGCGTTTTTAATTTTAGATGTATTGTAATCATTACTCTGTATAAGAGGTAACGAGGCAAACTTGCAGTCGGAGTCTAGAAGAGACCGCCACCTATAAACACCTGTACAAATGCTTACCCACAGTAACTTAATCCGTTACCTGGTACCCACAGCCAACGCGAAACTAAAACCCAACAACGTAGCATCATTTCTGCGCCATTATTATGTGTGCAGGAGGCAACTTCCGAGTCATAATAGCCATTCCAGCTGCAATATAATAGACAGTAGCAATTGGGTTCCTTCAACATACAGCGTAATCTGCTCAAGACATTTTGAAGACTATTTTTTAAGCATGAAAAGTAGACTATGGCTATTAAGTTCTGCAATCTGACGCTGTGTTTACTATTATTAGTAAGAATTTACTAAATCATTGATTTTGAATGTAAAAATTGCGATAGAAATGGAAAGATCAGCTTTTTCCCATTTAAGAGAAATGATTCCTTTTACCATACATATAGAGATATATATGCAGATGGATTGCTCTCTTTTACTCCTAATATTAGTTGTTTCTAGATATATCGCAGGCTTGTTCAATTAAATATTTTCCAAATTTAGTCAATCATTGAAGTTTAGTTGAATTTTCGTTGCTTTAAAATATATAATCAAACTGTATAAATTATCAGCTTAATTGGCCACACCTTGTTATAATCGAAATAATATGTGTATTCCACAACAAATTTGGTTCATAACTTTCTGTGTTCGTCACAGAGAAACACAGTGCCATGGGATTTCTACATATCTAAAGATATGTTCCATCTGCTATGACTGGTGTTACAGCCTTACAGGACATAGGGGAAGACGACTGTATAGAACTAATCGGCAGGTCACTTGGTTGATACTGAGGAATAGTGAACATCATAATTGTAAGAATTTACCTTTACAATAACATGTATAAGGTTACACGATAAAGTTGGGCACAGGTTTTTTCCCATTTAAAATATAATAATTTCCAATCAATTTAATTAATATTGTATAATGTTTGTGGGATGTGGACTTAGAAAAACCTAAGACACTGTTTATGAGAGCTATGAAATAGCAGTCTGTGCTATTGTCCTCTACCCTATACTAGCGACCTGCCCCAGCTCCACCTGTGATTACATCGTAATATATTATACACCAAACTTTCCCTACCTTTGTCAACAGGAGAAAATCACATACAGTTTGAGAACATTGATCACATACAGACAGACAGTTTCTAGGGACTTTTGTTTTACAATAAAATATATTAAATGTGTGTAACGGTTAGTATTATATTATAAATGAATTAACGTGACCTTGTGATTAGTCAGTCAATTTCACTTCAACACGTCTCTACAGATTTGTATCCTGTATCTATGCACCAAGTTTTATATTTATGTTAAACTATTATTGCTTGAGATTTTGTTTCTAATATTTAAATAGTTTGTATACATTTTCATTATATATTGTATAGCTAAACTGAAAGTTCAGGAAGTCTTGCCATTCACACATCTCATATTGCATTATGAGCCATCAGTAGTAATGTATACTGTAGACATCGGGGTAGTGCCAATTCGCTGTATTTCAGTGGAACTGGGCCGGCACGACCGGCGAGGTATCTCTAGCTCACATGATACTGGCGTAAAGTGGCAGATATCGCGTTTAGTGACTAGCCTTTTGAAGCGGAGGAGGAAGGCAGGCAACGCATTTGCATAAGTACTTCTATATACACAAACCGGGGTATATTTCCTTAGAGTAAAATAGGGCTCCACAAAACCCAGAAGATATAAGAAATAGAATTCGTGCTGCCTAGGGCATTCTGAGAGTACACTAGAGAGTACACAGTATAATAGACTATAATATATGTTTTTAATTGCTTTTACATATCTCTATGTGAAACTCATTGTGTCCTTATTCCAGTAGAGAGCAGAGATATGCATGTCTCTTATAAGATTCATCTAAAAGATTAAGGTTATATAAATTAATAACTCAGTTTATATGAATAACTTTTACAACATAATAAATATAATCGTGTAGTCTCACTTTTACTTAGTTTCAACAATGATAATTTAAAACTTAATGCTAAAATACTACGGAAATATTTTGAAATTTTAGATACTTTGACAGTAGACAGTTTAATACCTCTTCTTTGTACGTGATTACAATTTGTTGCATGTTTCACGTTTTACCAATAAAAGGTAAGTCGACAAAATTTAAATATATTTGTTTATGACAGTAGGTTCTTTGAAAACAAATATTAGTTTTATTATTAATTGAAGTCACCTTAGCTATTACTTTAAAATAACTGATGATGTACTGATTGAGACGCGAATGAAAGAAAGTACGCTTAAACATGAAATCACGACGGAGAATTTTATTTATTTGTGTTCATTGTGATAACATTTTTTCACTACAACAATTATTAAGCTTATCCATTATATTATGTTTACAACTCAGAAATACTTGTATTATATTGTTTTCGTATATTTACGCGAATGTTATTCATTGTTGTGTTTCTTTAACGGATTTTATCGCGTTTCTTTAGATTTTCTTGTGGAGACAGAATCACCGTCATGAACGAATATGTCAAAATCCTGTACAAGCAGTATTCGCTCAACTGTAGCCGGTTCCAATCTATTTTTGAGACGTAGCATTTGCAGCTCATTATTAATCAGTACTTGTTTGACATGCCGAAGTTCGGCACCCAGGTTTTGTTCGTCACAAATACCTCGAGCTCTTTGAACCAAGGACTTTCCAACAGTACTTAGTAGTATTGGATGGTGGTGTAAATCCCCATTCAAATATCTGTCTGTATGGGTCGGTTTCCTATACACTGCATGATCCGGAGTGTTGTTGGGATTGCGGATTACCAAAACATCCAAGGATGCCAATGAATGGTTGGTTTCTAACTCCATCCTAAACTGTATTTTAGAATTAATAGAATTTAGATGTTTAAAAAATATAAGTAATTTATCCTTTGGTAGTATCGTAAATGTATCATCGACGCATCGCTTGTAAAGTCTTGGTATTATAGGTGTAGTTTGAAAAGCAGCCTCTTCAAAGTGTTCCATAAATATAGCTGCGACTACGGGAGATACCATCCACTTGGTTGTAAAATTGATCATTCCAGAACATATAGCCAAAATTAAGGAGACAATGAATAACATTCGCGTAAATATACGAAGACAATGTGTTAAACAGTACGGACTGGAAACCGCAAATAAAATATACCGCCAGGAAGATCTTATGACAAATCGCGCAAGACTTGTATCATCCCTAATTTACTTGAAGAGATACAGAGACCACAACCTTATTCCCACGTGTGTCAAAATTTCGCCAAAATACACTACGAGCACTAAATTATGTTCACAACTTGGAAATACTAGTATTATCTTTGGGGTAGGTATATGGCCAGCTGTAGACGTTTTTGGCTGATGGCTGTTACTTTCATTTGCTACAACTTACACCGCTACCCGAAAGTGTATTTCAAATATTACACTTTACTAAGTTTAATTATTATAATTCCCTTTATTTAAAATTATACTAACATGTTTCAACTGTTGATTATTTTTAGATATAACCGCAGATGTGCTTATAGTTGTGACCTGTTTGTATGTGTTCATCATTGCGTCAAATATTAATGGAATTACCTCACGCTAAACTTAAGAGTAATTTAAGATTGTTATTGTTGCTTCGCAGCCTCGGCTCTGGTCCTCTTCGAGAGTGGGGTGTGATCAGTAAAACAAGTATACACACAATATCTTATGTACGTTACTTAGTGTAATGAGAAATTAACAAAAGAATATTATTTTTATTTTCACTGCCTTCTAAAACTTTTTTGCACACATGTCACAGAAACAAGGATTTGCAAGGTTCGTTTGCGTGGTAAGGCGCCATCTGGGGCATAAATCCCGAACTAAACATTCTAACAGTTATTTTGTTCCTATTTCTCATGTAAAAGAGAATTCTGAATATTCTTATGACGAATAAAATATCTGAAACCGTACAATTCACATATATTTTTTCTATATTAATTTATGTGACACGGTCTATGGATATGGTTTGTCATAAGGGTTTTCGGTCCCGCAGCCTTACAGTCGAGACGTCTTCAGTAATTGTTACTACACTAAATTACATCATAAAATAAATAAACCGGCCCTGTGAGGTTCACACTCGGATATGCCGGATTGGTACTACATACTACATATTAATTGTATCGGGTGTATTATGCATTATTATAGACTATAGGATACGTGGTATTTCTATATAGTTTGTGATCGTACCTATGAAGTTAAAAACAAATTATTTGTATATTATAGTTTTTTTAATGATTATTTCAAATTACCAGGTTCATTCGTTCCATTGTTCTTATATTTTATAAAACCTTATTTCAACTTTTTGCCAAACTGAGATTTCTGATCACTGGCTACCTCCAGAAAACTTTCTTTTAGGTTCCCTTGACAAAGATACGGACAACAAAGATATAGGGGCTTCGTTTTTATTTTTGAAGTCTGAAACCTTAAAATTATAGTAATATTACTAATAATAATATCTCACACAACAGGTAAGCAGGGTTGACAATTTGAACATTAGCAAACAGGGAATTAATGCATTATAATACGACAAATTAAAGTAGAGCGTTATGCATTTGAATTCCGCATTGCTTTAGCACATTTTTAGATTAATAGCATTACTAAACAGAAAGTTGGGACATTTTGATGTGAGATGACAGTCTCGTAAGAATATTTAATTTCATAAAGTCACCTTCTCCGCACTAGATGGCGCTAAGATATTTTTTATTATAATTTTATTTTCACCGTGTTATGTTCAATCAATAACATATAATAAATATAGGAAATATGTTTGCTTAACCATGGAGAAATTCAATGCTTCCTTTAAATAGTTTGTCTGTTAAAGTTATAGTATACCATTTATAAAATTATTTAATTGAAATATTTTTAGAGCTTGCAACGTTCTGCGAATGTCATATTTTTTAAATCGCAACTGTACGAAACAAGTTCGCCTGCGATGTGCGTAGTCTTGTTTGTATTTTCGATTTTATCGTGCAATTTGTGCTTTTTTCCACCTAAGTCCGTTCTTGTGCTTACAATGATTGTAATTTAGGAACTGAGAAAAGACACTGTATACTGTTGTTATCTGTGATTTTTGATCTGTGAAAAATGTTAAAAGAAAAAATAAGGTAAGCAATAAAAAATTGGTTTACTTATTTTGGATACAAATTTTAACTTCAACGTTATGTATATTAAACATAAAATTGAACCTTGCCTACCTACCTGGCCACCTGCTGGCGCTTGATATACACGCATATAGTTATGTATGATTAAATTAGCAGTAGCAAATCTCAAGTTCAGGGGACGACACTTGTCTTTCCTACTTCAGTCTGCGAGATATGTCTCTATTCCTATACAATACAGAGTACTCTGTGATGGTAAGTAACGTAAGGACTTACGTTACTTAGGGAACACAGGAAATATTATTAACATTTTTATAATTTTTATTATATTGTTTAGTTTTTATTTTCACATGTTGGATCGGTATAATCATCACTCATGCATGTCTTAGCGGCTAAGTTTAAATTGAGGATACGCAACGCGCCATGTCAGAGAATATTCCCACAATAAACTCTGCTGGGTACCTGTCTTTCCTTCGATTGCGATCATTACTTCACAAAGGTACTTAAATTTGGAGTAATTCATTCCATTATATGTTTGTCATTTATAAAATCCTTTACATTATAATATATAATAGGATTTTGATATGAGTTTCTCTTTAACGATAGCTTTGAATTTATTAATCGACAAATCTGTTAAATTACCGGGAATTTTATTATAAAAATGTATACAATTACCGTAAATGAATTATTAACTTAATAGAAATATACAGGCTATCCGACACGTTAGTAACTGGCCCCTCCGGGGACCGATAGGGGGTGATAATTGTGACGATGATGATCCATTTAAACTAAAAAAATATCAAATGAAAAATCATCAATATAAATTAAATTAGTGATTGTTTATGTACCTTATGTCTGTTACCTTAGTCCGAAATACACCGTGTGCGTGTCGCAATAACTATTAAATAGATATATTCTGAACGATGAAACTTACACAGTGCTACGCTTCATGTAAAAAAACAGTACGAATTCACACGGGCCCCGCAAGGGGTCCGGGAAGGCTAGGCCGGAGCGATTTGTTCCCTACTAGCGGGTTCATCCGCATTCCGTTAATACGGAACGGGCCTTGGGTTTGACAAGTGTCAGTAGAAGAAAAGAACCCACTCAGTCGGTATCTACCGCCTTGCTGAGGTCGTACCTGGGCGGTCTGCCCCTACCGGGTGAGATCACCGTTTGACCCGGTGAAGGCCCAGCAGAAGGCGACCTGCGACCTAGGTCGATATCTCCTCACACACGGGTTAGGTGGCTTCACCGCTGAGTGGTTGGATAAGAAGAGAGACAGAGAAGAAAGAAGGTGTCTAGGAAGTGGTTGAACGGCGAGATCGCCGGTATTCACGAACATTACTATTATAGTAGTGCAGTGATACCGGCGATATCTCTTCGCATTAGCATTGTAGGGAGCAGTATCTATGCACCGAACAGGTGCGGTTGCGACACGACTTCCTGGATTAATAGGAGGACGCCGGGGAGAACCTGTCTCACGGCGGTGAAAAATGGAGATCCGCTATTGATAGCGGTAAGAAATTAAACAAATAATGAACTGGGCCGGGACCAAAGTCCCGGGCCAGTCCATGAAGCACGTAGGTCGCGTCGGCGGGAGCGGGCGGAATAATCGCCCGGTTGGTGAGCAGGTCGCGTCTGTTCGCCAGTTGCGATCGGCGCGATTGGCGATGGTGCGCGGCGCGTTGGGCGGCGAGTTGAACGGCGAACCGGCTGGGCTGGCGGCGGAGCCGCTTGCTCAGCGGGCGCAGCCGGAGCGACAATGTGGGTATCGCCTGTCATCCCGTCGTCGGAGTCTAATGGCGTGGCGGTTCCGAGGGCTGCTGTCTTCGGTCTCCGTCTTCTTTTCTTCCTTCGAGGCTTTGCTGGTTGCGGGCCTCTAGGGATGGGAGCAGTCGCGGCTGCCACTAGCGAATGTGCTGATGGCGGTGGTAGTTCCACGTGGGGCGCTGGCGCGGGCGTGGGCGCAGGTGGACGGCGGGGCTCACGCGTGAGCGCAATAGCCCCCGCACGGCGATTCTTCGCTTCGCGCACGTACACCGGGCATGAGCGGCTATTTGCTGGATGTGCGCCAGAACAGTTGGCGCATATGGCTGCTTCCGTCCTTGGATGTGGGCAATCCTGTGCAGCGTGCCCGCTGCCGCATCGCACGCTGACTATCGGGCGGTGGTAGTGGGCGCTTAAGTGCCGGAACTGTTGACATCTATGGCATAGCGAGGGCCCCTTGTGGCCGCGCCATGCCGAATGGACACCCCGGGTATATTAAGGAGCTCCGACATTTCGTAAATACCTGGGATGGTGTATCTCGTCCTCTTCAGGGTGGCCATAAAATGCAACCCGGTCTCCCTTTCCTGGCGCGTATCTGGCGGACAAACTGGGGCTCGAAGCCGAGCCGCTCCAGCTCCGCCGTGATGTCTTCTGGGCTTGTATTCTCCAGGAGGCCTCTTATGGCCACCTTAAGGGCATTTTCCGTCGGCAGTGAGTATGTAAACCACGCGACGCCTTGTGTACGCTCCAGCTCGCACAGATAGTGCTGGATTATCTATTATCTTCGGTGTCGCGTGCGAAAGGCGAAAGATTCACACCACGCTGGGCGGGCGCTTGGTACACGGCCGAGGCGTTTGCGTAGCTCCGCGAAATGTTGCACCCAGTCAGGCAGGCGCTGGACCACCAATGGCGGGTAGCGCGGTGTCTTCTCGGGCGGGCGTGGCTCGGCGGCTGCGACAGCAACATCTCCCGTCTCACTCTCGGCCTGTGGTGTGGGTCGGGACAGTGTTGGCGAGGATTCTGTTTCCATAGGCGTCTTCGCGGCTGCGGCCGCGAATGTAGGAAGTCACAGGCGCCTGTTGGGATTGTAGATGTGGAGGTGGACGTCGGTGCAGTTGCAATTGCAGATCTGTCCACGTACCTCTTAGTTATTCCCCTGTATCTCTCGCGGGGAAGATTCCTTTTCATTGTTTCGCGGTTGTGGCGAAACGCTTCCAAATCCTGCAGGCGAGAAGCGTATACTGCAGGCGTCATCTTGGAGGCGTGACCCATGCCGGACTCTCCGGCGGGCGCCGCCGGACTGCATCCAGGTGGAGGGATCAGTTTCTTCCGCCCCGATGCCGGCAACGCGCTACCGTGAGGCATGCTCGGCCCTGGCTTCCCGGAACTCTGGCTGGGCGGCGTTCTTCTAGATGGTGCACCTGGAGTCTTCGACGCGCGAGATCGAGAGGTCGACCTCGAGCGCGTCGCCGGCTTCTTTGGTGCACTTGGTTTGCGTGCGCCATCCATGACGGCCCACGCGAGACTTCACACTCTTCTTAAAAATCGCAGTTGCCGGACGTGGAAAGCCTCCGCGTGAGTACTCGGCGACCGCGCTTGCTTGCACGGCCGCCGTGAAGCTGTTCGTGGTGCCTACAACACAGGTAACGTAATCACACTTGGTTGAAAACAACTTCGCGATGATTTTCTTTTTGTAGGGTAGCCTGGAAAGGTGGTCGTCACGAGCGTTCTGGTGTACTCAACACGCGACGAAGGTTGGGCCAATCCTACGCTTCATGTAAGTTTTGTCACTCAGTATATATATAAAACTTAACAAAAGAAATAGTCTACGTGACACTGAATATGATGCCGGTAGAATTAAAAAAAAAAAAATTGTTTTGGAAAACTTTTATCGGACTTTGTTTTATCATTTATATGATAATATTAACACAAATCCCTTCAGATTATTTCATAAATGGAGTCAAAGTTTTGATTTGTTGTGTTATTGAATCATATTAAACTTGCCTCTTGCCTCTAGGAGGCTGCGTTTTTATTTTCGAGCTTGAGCGTAAAAGAGTAATGTCCCGTCGGAACTTTTAGGAAGGTATCATGCTGTTTCTACATTGCAAATACATTTAACTGCCACTCCCGACTCTTGCTCACACAATGCCAGCGTGAAGTGTAGGCTATGCTGACGGGTTTCGGTATGCACCTGAGGGTCCAGGTGACGCATCAGAGGAATGGGCTAAATATTTTTGCATAATTCCATACATACTTTGGATTATGCGGATATTGATGGGTCTGAGTATTCACCAAAAGTTGTTTGGAGTCACAGAAGTTTTTGAATTTTGTTTTAGGACCGACTTAACCATAGTAAGGTATTATACTATTTTTAATAGTTTTCCCATATGATGACTACCGATGTCTATACAATTGCTAATTCATGCCATAGAAAGTTTCGATTTCGAACGTTCTCAGATAAGATTCAGGCTTAGAAGATACGGTAACATCAGACTCAGTCCTAACCCCTGTCAGATGACTTCTTCCGAGCTTGTCCACAGAAACCTTTATTCTGCTCAATCGCTTCGGTAACCCGTTGCGTATTTCAGCTGCGAAGGTCTCGGTGTGCTCTGCGTTCCTTCATAATTCCAAGCGTCTCATCTGAGAGTTTAGTTCTCCTGCTCGTATACTTACTCCTACTATTATCCTTCACCCACGTCCCACACGCAATCAATCACGCCACTCATGGCCTCGTAGTTTTCGACATATCTAGGGCTTCAAACCGATTTTTTAATTCCAGTTAGAATTTTTCGGAACGTAGCATGGTTAGTCGGACGTTAGGTTAGTATCGGCTGTACTATTCGGTCACGATCGCATCGAAAGCCGATATTCAGAAAGCCTCTAACCAATCGGTGATCACTTCCGGTTTTAAACCTGTTGATCACGGAGACATCCCTAAATATATTTTTTCGGTCCGTCATAATAAAGTAAATCTCGTTCCTTGTCATAGTATCGGGGCTCTGCCATGTCTACTTCCTACGAAACCTCTTCTTAAAATAGGAATTCATTAGGAAGACGCCCTCCTTCTTGAGGAAGTTTACTTGTATTTGCCCCTGCGATTTCGACTTCCGACTCCATGTGGTCCCAGACTCGATTCGACACCATTTCGTACTCCTTGGCATTAAAGTCCCCAATAACGACATTGAAGTGGGCCGTAAAGGTGTTATGTAAGGCCTTTGAGACATCCTCATAGGTTGTCTCCACGTCGTCATCGGCATATGTCGAGGTTGGTGCGTATACTTGTATAACTTGAAGGTTATACCTCTTACTGAGTTTAAGTATGAGACACGCCACCCTACCCGACGCACAAGACATTTCGACGATGATGCCTACCAGCGACTCATGCACGAGGAATCCCACACCGCCTTGTGATGGAGTGTCACCTTCCCTGAAGTGGAATAGGTGAACCGATGGCAGAGTTATGGTGTCCTCGCCTTGTCTTCGGACTTCACATAGTAGTAAAAATCTATTGGCACATTCTGGGACGTGCCATTAGATTTTTCCATTTTCACCTCCAGCTCGACCAAGTGATTATCTAGTCTGAGCGTTCGACCGCTATACGTAGCCGGGTCATATCGGTGATATCGATCCGTAGCCCGGAGATTCTTAGCACCCCTTGTTCCACTATTACCATGGCAGCTACCGTGGCCAGGACTAGTGGAGATACCGGGAACTAGGGGCCTGAGTTCTATTTCTGTCGTCTATTTGAGGTTAATGCTCATAATTTCTACGCTGAGCGGGCGGGTTGGTAATCACAGATTAGGTTTCAGACCGCCGCCACTGCTGTCTGTCGCCGATCCGATTGATGGTACCGCCATCACTGGGCGCGAGGGCCGTGCGATGCTCCCGTCTATTTCACTGTCATTAAGAAACAGGCGGGACACCAACCAACCAGCTCGCTGAAGCATCTTTGATGTTAAGAGTGCCCTTTGACGACTCTTATGCCACCCTGGGCTTGTAATGAGGGTGAGGGTATTCTTGGGCCGCCCCCACATATCACTATTTTTCCTATCACGATTAGAAAAGTTTTTAACTATCCCGACTTTTCAGAAGACTTACAACAACCATGGTCGCGGGTGGCCTATACAATTCGTATGGTGTGCAATAAAAGCATGTTTTTAGTTTTCTTATGATTTTCACAGACAGATTTTGTCAAAACAGTAGACAAAAAACTAGTTTGGTTCCCCATTTAGGTTGCTGGAAGCATATGGGATCGGCTACATAAATAAATGCACATGTACATAAAAAATATATTAGCAAACATATTTTTTGTATGTATGTGTATACCTCGCGTGTCACTTGCGTTACACTCCCGTGTGACAGTTAGTGTCCCGACATTGGACAGTGATGATGCACTTTACATTATGCCTGTCCAATAGATTCAATATTTAAGCTCATTTACAATATCATACCTACGAATGAATAAGTTTCGCAATACATACTAGTACCTATTTTTACATTAAAACTACTATTAAGAATTATTCAACTAGTCCGACATTTTTATTAAATAGACCGCGATAAAATCCATAAAAATTGTTTTATTGTGTTAAGTAACATTCGCGTAAACTGGACATTAACATGTCTACTAATGTAATATCGTCCTAGCCGAATTTCGACCACGCCGGTTATTTCTATAGAAATTAGCCAACTGCGCAGGATATATTATAGTGCACACGTGTGTGCGCAGGAACAAATGCACTCCCTATTACCTCACTCTCCTATTCCGACAGGCCGACGATCCGACACGATCGGAAAGAAGTCAGGCGTAGTATCGACAGCTTAACGTGCTCTCCGAGGCATGAGGGCGTAACACCGCCCACTTCCTGGTTACGGACTGTTATTTAAATTTATAAATCCCATTAAGGCTTTGTTCCGGTCCAGGACTCGAACCCAAGACCTCACGACTGTGGTGAAACATGCCTGCCATTAGAGCACGAGGCAACACATAATACCTATTTGAAGAGTTCTGTGTTTGTCACTTTTTTGTATCTAATGGTGGGATTATTGTAAATACCGACCAACATAAGGAAAAAAAATCGTTTAAGGTAACCTACCTACTTATAACGGGGACTAATGAGTAGCAAGCGTTTTGGTGTTTACCGACGCCCACCCCATAATTGTTTAACAGGCACTCATAAACAGACGCATAATTTTTATGCAAATGCGTGGTCCATCCTTCCTCCTTCCGGCGTTTTCATGTTACTCCCCGCAGTCAGTGCCCCAGGAAAACTACCGACGCCCTGCATAATCGATATGCAAAGGCATTGACCTCCCCCCCGCCAACTCGTATAAATATGAGAAAAATGTGTTTGAATTATTATTTTACAGAATATGCGATTCAACTTCTAAATAGTCACCCACATTATTTAGTCAAAAAAGCAGTGACAGCTTGTAATATCTCCTTCGGCGAAGCGAATAGCTTGGGGATTAGCGACGGATAATATTGTGTAGTTATGTTCCATTGTGAGTTGAAATGGCCGCACGCATTGATAATTGCACATCGACAGCATCCAAATGTGCTGGTGTCACCGAGCGAGCGATAATGCTGGGAACTGTTTGTTTAACTCTTGCCCATTGTTTGCGTATTTTTGCCGATGCCCGGCCCTTAGGAATGAGCTGCCACACGCAGTCCGAAAAGGACAATGCACACCATTAGATACATATAATTCGCAAACGAGCAGGTGGGACGCGTGGCCTGTAGTTCGTGTGGGAAGATTCGAAAAACGGACAAATCCTACATTTTCATTTAATTGTCCTTTGTAGTCAATAAAATAGCGTACCTAGCTATTGACGACCTGATTTAAGTGTGCCTGAGAGTTTTCTATCGTGTATTAAAAAAAAGTTGAACTAGAATGTATAGGCACCCATATACATTTATGTTCTCAAGATTGTAGCATACGCTGCAGTGTGAGCAGGATCTGGCCGATCGAGTAACAAGGAGTTTAATATAAACCTGTGAAACCGACCCCAAGATTACTAAATAAGTGTAAATGCACCTAACGTGACCGCGTCAGTCCCGTTGCACGCTGCACGCTCCAATCCGCACACATCGCTGTGACATAATAGCACGACACCGTGACACAACACAGGCCCCAGCCGGCCCACACTTCACCTGCCTCACATTATACCTACACTGTTAGGTCTAAATCCAACGGTATAAATTATATTTTATGCCTCCCTTCTACTTTTGTCTACCTGAAAACCTTTGAACAACAACACGTCTTCACGCCAGTTCTCTATGGGATAAGCGGAGAGAGCAGAGACATGTGGCCTTACCTTCTTCATACAGGCACGCTATTTGCGAAGACTCTGGACACCACAGCATGGCAGTACCCAACTAATCTGGTCATGGTGTGTCAGTCTTGGATCTCCCTGGTAGTTGTTACCTACATCTTCCACTTGCGCATTGTAGTTGCGCAGGTAGGTGGGTAGGTAGGTAGTACTCACTGTTTTTCGGATACAAGAGTGCTGGCGAAGCTTAGCTCTCTCCAGGGCGAATATCGTGGCGTTCATTTCGTTTGGATGCGACTTCGGGTTACAAAGTTATTTCGTTTTTATGTAACTTTGACAATAGTGTAGGAAAAAGAACAAGTCATCCATACGCTATCGGTTTTGACCGTTTGGTCCCGAAACGTTACTGCAAAGGCGACTTGTCAAGGTGGGGTGATTTGGGATTTGCGTGGGTGCGTCTGTTGGCGTTGTGTCTTGTTGGAGTCACTTTCTCCTTGTTGTAGTTGTGTGGTTTGCTTACGAAATTTGTCCTACAGTAAGCTTTGGTAAACTGTGGTTGGAGTATTTTGTGAACACCGCGGTGTACCCGCGGGAGTGATGTGCTAAGGAGCCGGGATTAGTGGAGAGGAGATGACTGTGACCAGGGGACGCGTCATTGAAGAAAGTAGTCAGGAGGTTGCACAACGTGGTGAAGCGCGGGAAGACTCCGACGTTAAATAGTGCCAGGGCGGCACTTAGAGTGTGGTTGAAGATGTCCTGCGAAGATGACTTTGATGTGGCTCTAGAAAAAAGGCCGTTCTTCAAGGAAGAGGTGGGGGCAGTGTACTCGGCGGAGGCTGCAGTAGTACTGGAGAATGTGGAGCCATGCGGGGCCGAAGATATCAGGGTCGCCACGGAGGCCAAACTTAGCGTAATCATCGGTCTCACCGGTAAATCCACCCACCTTCCAGAAAAATTAGTAAGGCCGCTGAGTCAATCAGGGAGAAGGTTGAGTCCCTGGTTGACAGAACGGAGGAGAACGAAGTGTGTCGACTGCGCGCCGACAATGCCTGACTACAAAGGGAGCTGGGCAACATAAGGGAAAAAGTCCTCGTCTACAGGCGAGACTTCGAAGAGTACCGGAAAAAGGTGGCAGAAGGGGTGGCTGTGCTCAATAAGGCTGACCACCCGAAAGAGGTAGCACAAATGGTGGGCAAAATCTTCTTTGCCCTCATATCGGGACTCAAGCTGCGGCTGCCTCCCGCAGCTGTACATCGTACGCCGCTTGCCAGACAACAAAGGCAGGCGGGTAACTTCGACAACGGTGACAAAAACGACAACGGACAAGAGGCCATTGTGGTGGTGCGCACTTCCTAGACCAGATGGAGCTCCCAGCCCTTTCCCAATCCAAGAAAGGCAAGGGGAAAGGGAAAGGCAAGGGTAAAGAGAGGCAGTGGTCGGCGTTTGGTCCGTCGACATCGACATCGAAGACAGTGGCGCCGCTAGAAATGAGAGCGGCGGCACAAGAAGAAAAGGATCCGCCGACGGAATCCTGGACTGTGGAATCGCCCAAGAAACAGGCAGTACGAGCACCGCCGGCACAAAAGTAGGGAAAGAGGCGGCTTCTGCGCCGCAGGCTAAAAAGAGGTGGTGAAACCGAAGCTTTCACTCCTACGCTCCTCGGCCGTTATCCTTAAATTACGGTTGGAGGCAGCGTACCAGAGGGCAATCTACGATTCGGCTCTTTTGAAGGCCGGGTACAGCCCACATCGAGCTACAGGCGGAGGCAGCCAAGAGTCTTCCGGGATCATAACAGTGGGGTGGAACAAGGCCAACCTCCACCTCCTGCAGTCGCTCCCCAGGCCTTGTTTCAGATGCCTGGCATTTTGACATGTTTCTGGCACGTGCCCTGCTGTATTCGACGCTCCCCGTGGGATGGTCGCCCCTCGCACATACGGGGGGAATCGAGCGGGGTCGGCGGATGTTGATATATCCTAAGCGGCTAGGTTCTCAGCGCCCTCAGAGGCTCAGGACCTTTTCCTCCAGTCCATGGCGGAGTGGCGCATCGAAGTCGCAGTTGTCGCCGACGCTGTGCCCTTGAACATCCCACACTGGGCGGGGGACAGTGGGTGAATCGAGAACTGCGTCTCCATGTGTTCAGCCAGGACTTCGGCCCTTGCCTGTGCACCATATATCGACGATCTTCCGTGTGGTTTAGTAAAGGCGTAATTGCGTTTTTAGGTCTGGTGAGTTTCTTGCCGAGTGCGTGAAGGTTGGTGTCACTTTTATTGGCGTGAACTCTGTCCCCCGACGTCTCGTGTGTCCTTCACCCGGCAGAAAGCATCTCAGCCAGGCTGTTCAACACTTCCTTGATCCGAGGCAGAGTGCCAGACCCGAGGTTTCTTTAACTTGCGTTTCTCATGCAGATCCGTAAGCAGGTTGTAAGGCAGTTCGCTACGACGATGCGCTCTCAACTATACGGTGGTACCGCGGCCGCCTGTGCCACGCTTCTTCTTCCGTTAGGCGACATGCGGCCACATCAACCTCCCCAGGAGTGGTGAGCATATCGTGGATTGCGAACTTGTCTAGTCTGTCTCGAAGACAGACCAGTGGTCCGCAAGGCTAATCTGAGAGCTGCCTTCGAGTCAAGAGAGATCAGAATTGGATGGTGTTGAGTGTCCATATCATAGAGGAGCTCTATGTCTGTTGTCGTGTCGGTGTTTTGGTAAATGACTATGTCCAGCACGTCCAGGTTTTGGAGCGGCTTTCTTGTGACGTGAGTTGGGCAGGAAGGACCCTGCTCCGTGTATCCTCGTAGTTCCGGCTGCCCAACCGCTCGTGTGTGAATCTGTGGGTTAGGTGTATGTGGTATGTAAGGTGTGTGATTGTGTTTGTGGGTGTTGTGTTGTGGGGTACTCGGTCTGCGGACTATTCCTCATGACGGGGACAGGGTCGGCTGGGGCTTATAGCGCAGATATTCCTACTATCTCCTGAAGGGAGGTCAGTGCCTATGTTAGGGCAACAAGTGCCTCTTGGGGCTTAACGTCAGCGGCTGCTGCCTTTTTCCTCCTCCGTGGGGCCCCTCGCCTTCCCCCCTCTTCTTCCCTTAGCCTTCCTCGCTCTATGGGTGCGTTGGCGGGAGCCGTAAGTGTACACTCTACATAACAGGAATACTCAGCAGCTCTGTGGTGACATACAGCTGCTACAGTTCATCCTTGGATATACGATCCAGGTGGTCATAAAACAGGCAACCGGGTCTCTTCCACTTGCTTTGGATGATCCACTTGCTTGCCTTACGAACCTCACCGGAAAGCCTATGTTGGCTAGGTCGTCGGCTATACACTGCACGCTTGTCGGCGCCGGCAGTTCTCTCATATCCACTTTCTTGGGGAGATTTGTCGGTGGGGTGAAGAAGTGCCATTGGACAGCCAGGTCCGCCCTCGTGAGGTCACTGAGCAGAGCTTGCACCGCTCTGAAATCTTCAGGAGACTGGGGAAAGAAGCGGATGTCTCTTCGGAAGGCTCTATGCTCCATGATGGAGATCCGAGAGAGGATCTCTTACTTTTTTATTTTAATAGCTCTGCTACTAGCTCGTTGCTAGTACAAATTAGGATTAAATAAATAGTTAGGTACATAACAATCACTTCAGATCAAAATAAAGCAGGCAGATATGACTTATGACCCAACCAACCAACGGTTGAAATTGACTTGTCGTGGCGCTGGGGCTTAGTAGCCTGGGGTGAACCCAGTTGAAACTAATTGACACGAGGGGGATCTCTGCACCCCTCTTATAAGAAGAGGGGGCTTAAAGATCAGGAGGAGGAATTGCTCTAGATACCCCTCTTATAAGAAGAGGGGACCTAAAAGCAAAAGGAGATGGCGCTTCTGCGCACGGGGCAAGGGGCCTCACCTCATTGCACTGTCCCAAAGCCGGTGTAGTTGTCCTGTAGTGCTGGGCAACCCCATCTGTGGAGGCGGAGTTGGTCCCTTAGGGAGGTGACTAGCCGTCGAGGTGCCCTGATGATTGTTGTTCTGGGGCACCTCACCAAGGGCGGCAAAGATGGCACCAGCGGTGGTTTTTGTGGGTGTTCGGCACTATTATGTGCCGCGAGTCCCATACACCACTGGACCCCACCAGGGCCGGTAAAGGCGAGTAAATTTTTTCCCCGCGTCAACAAAAAAAAAGGTATGAATTATGACCTGCTAGCCGTACCTACTTATCCCCTTTATTTTACGTTATAGTACCGGTAGGTTAAACATTAAAATATTATTAGATTAAACGATTTTAGATTTTATGAACTATGCCAAATTGCAACAAAATCCGTCCAGTATTTATTGCGTGAAATGACAACAAACCTTATATTACTCTCCTGGTATCTGTGTGGACATGCTCTGTTCCCTGCTCGTTTTCATCCCACCTGGTACGTATATAGGTTGTTAGCTGGTCACGTAGTTCTCATGGTGTGTTCTGATTGTTCGAGCGTAATTGTACAACACTATGTATGTATACAATATAACGAACGACATAGGGTGATAAAGAATATGGTTAGAGGATCCCATGTTATTTTATTTATAAGTACTTTTTCTTTTTCGTGACGAAGGGGAATGCATTTAAGCATGATATCTGGGAGCCCGAGTAGACCTCCAGACCTATGTTGGACTCGGCTATTGGGTAGCAATACGAACTAAATTCCTACGTTAGCCTTCAGCGGCTATTAGTGGAGGGTCCGAGCCCCTCCACTGCAAGCAACAGGACCCCTCCAGCGACAGGCTGGCCTCGGCGGAAAGGCCAGACTTCACCTCCTCGAGGACTGTCCGGCTACGCTATGACAGTCCCTACGACGATGTGTCTTAATATTGTGGACCGGGTTCCCATCCCAGCCCGACAAGGGAACACAGGGGCATTACTGTAGGCGCTGGAGATAGCGCGTCCTTCGTACCACCATCCGTCATCGGCGGGGGGAGGTTGCGTCGGCAGCCTCTTCTCTCACCCACTCGTCGGATTCCTTCTGGGATATGACGGTTTCGCAGAAAGAAGCCATCGCCTAGTAGGACTCGTCACTGCCGAGCATTGTGACGATGATGCTCGACTTTACCAAGTCCCCTCCGACAGCTGATGTCAGATCGTGACGCAGCGCCGCCCATCTCGGCCAAACCTCGAGGGTGTGCTGGGCCGAGTCCACCGCCGCGTCACAATCATGATAATCAGTCGTCGTCTCCCTGTGGGCTGTCCTACACAGTTATTCACTCTTTCACTCGCCGCCACTCCACGGGCCCCGACCGGTTCTCGAGAGCCACTCTGCGACTGGAGAGATACGCCTCCAACAGTCTCACGAGATAGGGAGGTACCTTAAGGAAGACCAGTGCCTCCCGTATCACGCTGTGCGGGAGACTGTTGAAAGCGTTGGCGATGTCCAACGACACTGCGACCACCACCTCCCCCCTTTGTTCCGCTTCACCCGTCACGGGCAGGCTCCTGAGGGCATCGATCGTCGACCGGCGTGCTCGGAACCCGAATTGTGACTCCGAAAGCACGGGTCCCGCGCCCTCCTCCAGATGCTGAACGAGACAGAAGGCCCCAATCCGTTCTAAGGCCTTCCCAGTTACCTACAGAGTAGTTAGCTAGCTTTTGATAAGTACGTACCTACGTATCATTTATATGCATGGCCTCACCTATCAATTGTGTTGTATGTAAATATATATTATTAAAGGTATTAATATAAAACACAAATTACTTACATAACTTAATTTGAAATAAAGCAGGTATTGAAATTAAAATGTTTACAAAGATTTTTAAACAATTTTGAAAGTTAAAAAGTTTTTGTAACTACATATATAATACACCATATCAAACTGCGCTGGTTATCGTAATTTATCTAGAAACAGCTTTTTCCGTTTAGACCTTAACATACTTACACTTAGTTCTGGTCTTACTCTTAATAAAACAATTTTATCAAATATTTGTGGTACTGAAAATGTTGATAACCTTTCTCCATAGTAATTAGTCATTCTCGGTTTAACGAGCATTTTACATTTTACACTCCTTCTAGAATATTTATTATATAAATTTAATACTTTATAATTATTACCATAGTAATGTTGCAGACCCATAAGATATTGTACTTTT
The DNA here is from genome assembly GCA_017140195.1 of Eumaeus atala. Lineage (NCBI taxonomy): Eukaryota > Metazoa > Arthropoda > Insecta > Lepidoptera > Lycaenidae > Eumaeus > Eumaeus atala. Next base: position 70,292 of record JAFELO010000760.1, read on the forward strand.
GCTCGACAGTATGTTACAATTTGCAAATAATTTATTATGATCCATTTCACAGTTGTTTTTAAGAATTTTGATAACCAGGAACTTAATCAATCTTATCTGTGATTTTTTATTCCTTTTATACAGGTGAAGAACGTCCTCCCATACATAATAATTCCATGGCTAATTAGTGAGTCAGCAAGCGCATGATACACAATTCATAACGTGCGCTTGCCTACTACTGAATTTAAATGATAAAACTTTCCCAATATGGATCTTTACTTACATATCACGCATTTTACAATAGCACAGTCAATAGTTGAGACTAAATATTTAGAGGTTCGACATACACTAATTTATTACATCTACAATTAATTTTGTTGATGTGTAGGCATTCATATGAGTGCCCTATTATGAATAAACTTTCTATAGTAATGGTCTTAGCATTTCGATTATATATTGTGTGTATGTGCATGCCCTTAGTTTTTCTTCATATCAGTATAATTCCATTATCATGAGCCCACTTGTTACATTTTCGAAATCTTCCTGTATGTACCTCTGTACCTCGAATACAGCTTTGGAGACGTACTGCGTACACAATACACATAACATCAGCGTACATAAAAACGCGATATTTTCGACATTGATCTAGTTGGCACCCCCAAGTGCATAGCCATGTCCTCACCAGTGCGATATGTGTACAAGTGCAGGTAGGCATTGTTTTATGTACGATGTCCCACCAGTCACAACTTTTACCGTCTATATGTGTTATTGTAGAAATGCCAGCAACAGCCAACCATGATTCCAATGCTTTGATCATGATGTGATTTATTTAATAATTTTATAGCATAGTCTTAAGTCATTCTGCTATGCGTAGTAGTTATTTGGAATGAAATCTCGACAAACTTTGATCATGATGTGATTTACTTATTAATTTTGTAGCATAGTCTAAGTAATTCTGCTATGCGTAGTAGCTATTTGGAATGAAATCTCGACACACTTTGATCATGATGTGATTTATTTAATAATTTTATAGCATAGTCTTAAGTCATTCTGCTATGCGTAGTAGCTATTTGGAATGAAATCTCGACACACTTTGATCATGATGTGATTTATTTAATAATTTTATAGCATAGTCTTAAGCCATTCTGCTATGCGTAGTAGCTATTTGGAATGAAATCTCGACTGAGAGCGGATAAGGCATGAGGTGTCTTTGAGTGTTCATCGAGTCACACACTTTTACCCATTGATAAACGAAACAAAAAATGGAAATCAATGTTTCAACCGCAAAAAAAAAACCAAATATTTACACAAGGAGTCATGTAGTTATTTCTTGGCATCACTTTCGAAGGTTGATTTTTATAGTACCTATTGACATTAACATGATTATTACGAGTATAATAAGTAGTGGAAGCAACGAACTCCCCTTGTTTCTTTTGAACATATAAGTAGAGGTAACAAAACAAAACCCGTTATACGAGAAGTTATTGCTCTTATTGACGCGTTCGCACTGCAGTTACACCGGTCCCTTACCTATGCAATTATTTTCCCAGAATCTCAAACAACTGTTACCTCTTGTCCAGTGGGATTTATACTACGACAGTAGACTTTGCGGTACCTCAAAATCTTTTGTAAATCTAAAAGTGTACTTATTGAAGGAGTAGCCAAGCTAAAAACAACTCAATGCAAATTCAGTTGGCAGTAATTACAATTACACGTAAAAGGCGTTATATTTTTTGTACCACAGGATTGATAATCTTGACACTAATTAAATAATATGCTTATTATTATATTTATTAAATCAATTTGACGATATTCTTGGCGGACATTATCTATATCGTCTATTTAAATTAAAGAGCACACATTCGATGCCACGTGACTGGGGTAAGTTGCGAGGGTGTTACCCTTTTATACCTAATTACAGACTAAAAACTGGGTGGGCAGCCGATAGTTTTTTTTTCAAGGTTAGCTAAAGTACCTATCATTATCTTGGCCGAGGGAGCATCAATAATATAAACGAGAAATGAGAGCCAATTTCAATGTTATGACATAACATGCCTTCGATGACAAAACTTGTGAGATCTAAATAGGCGACAAGTTCAATGGTCAGATATGTTATACGAAATAATTTCTTTTTATAATTAACCATAATATATTGAATTATAATTAATAAGTACCATTCTCGTAAGCATAAGAAATCATAAATACATAATATATTGAGGCCTATGCTATCACTAGGTTAATTTTCATAATAAAATTATATTATACCCTCGGTAGTCAGTAACAACAGCGCTACCATTATAGCCCATATTAGTACATTTTGTCAAATGCTCGAAAACTTGATGCATGCGCAATAATGCAATATTCCGAGCATCTCCAGCCTTACCAAGTTGGCTGGGACTTAGCTTAACCCGCTACCGCGTATGAGTCTTTGTTACTATAATGTACCTCTTGTAATTGCTTTAGCATACTGAAGGTATGACAAAAATTACTTTGTCCAGAATAAATCTCTGTACATGGCGGATGCGTTTTATTAGGCTCCTTGTCATAAGTTTAGATTCTCAGTGGCGACGATTAAGATGCTATTCACGCATGCAAAAGTGATTTATAGACACAAAGTACGTACGAGTTTACAATCCATCCATCGGTAAAATAGGCGGATTTAATATTCACACGGACAATTTGAATCTGTATGTGGAAAGAATTGAACTGTATTTCCTAGATCGATGGTGATTTGCAAGTGCCGCCATTAATAACGGTCATCGGAGCGGGGTGCTATTAGTCAGTTTCTGTATGCCGGATAAAACTAAATCGAAGAAATTTTGTGATCTAACTAAAATATTCGCGGACCACTTACAACCCATACCGAGTATTTTAGCAGAACGTTACAAATTCCGCAATCAGAAACAGAACAATGGGGAAGCCATTTAGGACTATGTGGCAGTGTTAAAAAAATGTCGGCGTTTTGTGAGTTCGGTACGTCACTTCAAGAGAACTTGAGAGATCAATTCGCTTGTGGTATTTCAAGTGAAGTGGTTCGCCAAAGACTATTTTCGGTTGGCGGTCAATTTAGAGGCGGCAGAGAAGGATGCGGCGGCGGTCTTGGGAGGGCGCGCTGGCGTTCTGGAGACGGAATGCCGGGCGATGATGCTGGGCACGGCCTGGGGCGCGGTCGGCGGTGCGGGCCTGGGGCTACCGCGGCCCGCGCATATTGCGCCGCAGCTAGCGATATCCCGCGGCAGCGCGGGACGTGACGGCGTCGGCGGAGACTCATTCAGGAAGGCAGACCAGGCGCGGACGTATCGTAAATGTCAGGCTTGTAGCGGCTTGCACGATACAAAAACATGTCAATTGACAGGATATGAGTGTAGAGTTTGTAACAAAATGGGCCACTTGAAAAGGGTTTGCCCAAATACATAAGGTAAAAGAGTACGAAGCTATAAAACGACGGGACAAAGACGGCTGTGACGAGGTAGTAGTAAACATTAACAATGTTGACATTAAGTCTTATCTTCCCATAAGAGTGACCTTAGATGTAAATGGAATTCATTTAACCATAAAAAAACCACAGGCAGTGCTGTGTCATGCATTAGTCATAAATTGTATATTTTTTTTAAACATTTAGAAATAAAACCCTCGAATTTAGTACTAAGATATTACACTGGGGTGCTAGTCAAACCTTTAGGAGTGATAAGACAACTAGTTAGATATAACAACTTAGAAAGAAATTAGAGTTATATGTAATTAAAGATGGCAAAACTGGTATTACTGGGTGACAGTGGTTAAGGGAACTAAATATAAATTTACCTACCGATCAGGGTGACTTATTATATAATATGAACAGTGAGTTTGACATAAAGGATTTTAGTTCCAGATACTGTGAAGTGTTTGTGGACGGGCTCGGGCGGTTCACGGGCGGCCCCGTCAGCATCCAACTGCGGGAGGGCGCGTTGCCGGTGTTCCTGCGCGCGCGGCCGCTGGCGTACGCGCTGCGTGAGCCTGCGCTGGAACAGCTGGTGTGCGATGGTATCCTCACGCCTATCAACCGCTCCGACTGGGCCACACCTATCGTGCCCGTTGTAAAGAAAGATGGAACTATTCGGATCTGCGCTGATTTCGAATTAACGCTTAACAAGGTACTCGTAGTCGACCGTTAGCCTTTACCAAAAGTAGAGGATTTATTGGCTCTCTTGCACGATGGGAAAAGATTTTGTAAAACTGGTTTATCTCAAGCCTACGCACAATTAGAGCTAGACGACGAGCCCGTACACAGTAATGAACACACATAAAGGCTTATTCAAGTTTAATAGGCTGGTATATGGTTTGTCATCGAGTCCGGCTATTTTTCAAAGAAAACTTGAACAACTTTTTGCTGATTTACCATATGTAGGTGTTTTCTTACATGATATTATTATATCGGGAAAAAACACAGATGAGAACATTCGTAATCTGCATAAAGTATTTGATCGTTTGAAGTCTTACGAGTTTACAGTTAGGAAATATAAATGTACGTTTTTCGCAAAATCTGTAAATTACTTAGGTCATGTCATCAGTGAGTCCACACGTGGCCAGATAAGATTGAGGCTATAAAAGGAATACCCACACCGACAACGGTTTAGGAGCTGAGAGCTTTCATCGGTACGGTTATGTATTACGGAAAGTTCATTAAAAATGTCAGCTCAGTGCTCACGCCGTCATATACACTACTGCGAGCGGGGGTGAAATTTATTTGGGACTCCGAATGTCAGGCAGCTTTCGAGAGCATCAAACGTTCGTTGGGGTCCAGTGAGGTGTTGATGCACTACACGCCGGAACTGCCGCTGGTGCTTACGACGGGCACGAGCGGCACGGGAGTCGGCGCCATTATCTCGCAGCTGACGCCGGCCGGCGATCGCCCGATGGCGTACGCGTCGCGCACGCTCACTCGCGCCTAACGTGCGTGTGCACAAATAGATCGGGAAGCCTTATCGATCATTTTTGGTTTGAGAAAATTTCATCATTTATACGGTAGGAAATATATACTGAGGACTGATCACAAGCCACTCAATTATATTTTTGAACCAAAGGTGGGCATTCCGGTTATGGCAGCACCGAGGATTCAGCGTTGGGCCATTTTGCTATCGGGCTATGATTATGATAATGTAAACATACCATCGGCCAAAGACTGTGTAGATGCTATGTCACGGTTATCACAACCACTATGTGAAAGTGATGCTGAACCTAATAAAGAGGTAGTGACGTACGTAAATTTCATGGAAAATTTCGTGCCCATGACCAACCAGGACATTAGGGTGACAAAGCACAGAGATGTAATACTAAGCAGAGTTTATTCACACACACAGTCGGGTTGGCCGTAGAAGTGCCCTAGTGATGATCTGAAACCAAACTTCGCTAGGCGGAATGAGTGGTATTTAGACAGGGGACAGGACAGTATATTGATTGCATTTAGATTTTCTGGGGCTCTGTGAATGTAAAACATTTTTTGTGCTCACAGGCGTTAGTTCAAAATGGATAGAAGTCGTGAAAATGGCTCGAAGGACAGCTACCGTGGACATCGAGGTTTTGAGGTCCATATTCATGCGATTTGGCTTACCGCTAGAAATAGTGTCGGACCAGGGACCGCCATTATCCAGCGCCGAGTTTAATTCCTTTTTATTAAATAATGGCATCCGTCAATCATTTTCTCCAACTTACCACACCACGTATAACGGAGCCGCGGAAAATGCAGTGAAACTGTTTAAGCGGCGGTTTTAAGCTTAAAAAAGCGATTAGCATACCTATTTGTTGGTTCACCGTAATAGGGTACTACAGGTAAAAGTACATCGATGCTATTGCAACGTCGACATTTGCTGTCGCGACTGGATCTACTACGTAGTGACGTGGCGCGGGAACAGCAGGTGAAAGACATGCAAGGCAGAGAGGTAGAGGCTGCCGGCGGCTCAAGTCAAAGCTTCACGCAAGGGGATGCAGTTTGGAGTCGCAATTTCGGGGGTTCCCGATAAATGGGTACCAGGGAAGGAAAACTGAGGGTTCCCGAAGACATACGGTAGAGGAGAGTAACGGTCGGATTATAGACAAACATATTGATCGGCTTAGACGCACATCCAGTAGATCCAGTCTGGCACATCCATGGGAGAGACATACAGCGGAGACACGGTCGAGAAAGGAAGAGGGGGATGGCGTCGCGTATAGGGAGGATATGGCGATCGCGCAGGAAAACGAGTTTCATGGGGGAATGATTAAAACGGCGTCGCCAGGGATGGGATTACCCATGTTGAGACACCCCGACTATTACAGAAGAACCGGGAACGTTGGCTTACATCCCGCGGGCGTCAGATCTCACCCCGCGGTCGATTTCTCCGCCCAGCTGGTATTAATCGAGCTGGTCCGAAGCGAGCTATTCGACCTCCAGATCGATTAGGGTTTCATAATATGTAATTAGTATTTATTCATATTCATTGGTAAAAATAATTAATAGTATATAAGTAAAATGGCAATATATATGTGTATCAAAAAAAATATGTTTGCTTAGGGTCAATTCATACTAGCGCAGAATCGAAGCGCATCGAAGCGTCAATCCGAAACTTAATATAGCAAATTCACCCTTATTTCCACAATGTAATGCACATATTTCTTCCAAGGAAAAAAAAAAAGACGCGCGAATTCACGCGCATAAGGGGGAATTCGCGCACCTGCGCGCGAGCAACTCTGATTGGTGTGCGCGCATTCGCGCGAAGCCAAGACGCTATTAGGCGAACTACGCGCCGTCTGGTCAGTCGGCAATCGGAATCGGACGGAAACTGCCTTGTGTCGAAGTGAATCACAATGGAAAACGACGAGAAATTGATTTATTTGGTCCAAAAATATGAATGTTTATTTAATTCGAATTCCAAACATTATAGCGACAAAAATTCAAAAAGTAATGCGTGGGAAAAAGTTAGCAGTGAATTGAAACTACCTGGTAAGTACTAAGTATTTATTATTATTACACATGTTTTCGCTTCCGTGTGACGTTGCCAGCTCACATGCTGGCGCGTCGTATAGCGGCGCAAAAACAAACCATTTACGTCAAGAAGTAACATGTAATTTCACACATTTAATATATATAATATTTTATAATCTTGTCCTATTACTTAACATTGTGTTATCTTTTCATTTTGCCATGTTACTGCCCCATGCTCAGAAATGGAATAGGACTTAAAGATCTCTCTAATCTCCATGGCATCCACGTATTGATTACCGGTTATGTCCATGTTTTGACTGTCAACGGAATAATTTTGTAAAATGCTGTTATTGGGCACGGCAATGTCTTCCAACACAAAATCTTCCATAATATAATTATGCAGACACGTGCATGAAAGAATCATGGTATCTAAATACGTTGGTTGCATTCTTATACGTTTTTGAAATACTTCAAATTTTTGTTGTAATATTCCGAAGGCACTTTCCACAATACGCCTTGCTCGGCTTTAACGATAATTATAGATTTTCTTCTGGCTATTGTTTAACAGCTCACTACCAGGATAGGGTCTCATAATATGTTCAGACAAAGGGAATGCTTCGTCGCCAACAACAAAACATAAGGAACTATCTTTGTCATACCTGGCAAGTTTTTATTAGGCGGTATACTAATCATATTCATTTGTAATAGTTGGCCGAATTTGGAACTGCTCAATATGCCGCTAATGTGATTACGTCCATATGCTCCAATGTCTACTATAATGAATTTATATTTAGCGTCAGCAACAGCTAACAAGACAGTGCTGAAAAACTTTTTATAATTGTAGTACAGACTTCCGCTGTTCCAGGGTGCCCTTATATTGTCATGCTTTCCGTCGATCGCTCCTATACAATCGGGAAAATTCCATAGAATTCTAAAATCTTCCTCGATTTTAATCCATGACTCTAGCGTTGGTTTTGGCATAACAAGAGGCTGTAAATATTTCCATATTGCAGCACAAATTTCATGTACAATTGTGCAAACTGTACTTATAGCCCATGCGATAATTCTGAGCCAGTGATGATATTATAAAGTATAAAAGTATTAATTAAGTACATATATTTAATTTGTTTTTTTCAGTGGCTGAATGTCAGAAACAATGGAAGAAACTACGTGATTGCTATAAAAAGGCTCTAAGATTAAGACAATATAAAAGCGGATCTGCGCGAAAAAATGAAAAAGCAATTAAATTTGAGAAGGAGTTGGAATTTTTAAAACCCTACCTCCAGGACAAACCACAATCATCAAACCTAGGTTGTTCTGAAGATAGTTTAGACATAAACACGGAAGATAACACAATGATAGAGTCACCACCATCAGATGTCATGCAAAGTCCACGCCCTGATTCATCGTTGTCAAATTATAGCACAAGAAAAAAATCATTGCCCCTATCGCAGCAATTACTCACACAATATCTCGAAGCCAAAGAAAAGAAAGAAGATTCATTAGATGTGTTTTGTCTATCAATGAGTGGAACAGTAAAAAAAAATGCCTGTATCAATACAAGCCGAATTAAAGAAGTCAATACTTGGCCTAGTTACCGACGCAGAAGTAAAACTTGCCTCAGAGGAAAGAAACGATACTCCACCATCTCTGATTAACTACTATGAAACACAACAACAGCGGCCGCATAAAACTACTCAGCAAAATTATTATCCGCCATCTACTTCAAGTTACATCCCATCCACCATGACCATTCAACAAAATCCAAATACATTCGATACCAGTTTGGTCCCACCACCATCACCTTACGTACCACAGCCGATTTCAACAATGAAATGAAATCAGCGACAACCGAATTTAGATGAAATCGAAGACTATTTGCAAAAAGTTGACAAATAGTAATAATTCATTAATTCATTATTATTGACCTTAGAAATTATGATTCTACATGGCAAATAATAACCTATTTAAGATTTTTTTTAAGTAAAGAATTTCAAATATAAGCTTGTTTATTTATTATATTGGTTAACTTTTCTATCAGCTGATAATTTACCGTAAGTAAGTGTTTAAATATCTTCTTGTGCTGAAGTTATTCTTTTTAGTTATGTTTATATAAAAATTACAAAAAGGCGTAAAAGTCACCTTAAGCAGACTGATATTCGCTCTTCAACGGAAATGGGTATCGTTAATTTAGTATCTTGTTTTACAGTGTGTGGCTTCAAAATATTGACCAAGTTTTCAAATTGATCGTAGTTCATTTTATAATAGTCGTAATAAATACTTTGGTACAGATATAAATCTGCGCAAAAAGAAATGAATTCACCAGATATACGCCTTTTCTTCCACAAGTCGTGAACTCCAAAATTTCGCAATTTTCTTTTCTTTTTTCTGCGTTTTCTTCTTCTTCAACTTCTGATATAAGCAACATCATAGCAAGATCAATGTCAATCATTTTATACGAGATTCAACTGGCAACTGGTGTCCATCACTAATGCCACGAAAAAGCGCGCATTCTCGCGCTAATTCACGTGAATACGCGCGCATTCGTGCGACTTCGCTTTGATTGTAAGGAATTTGACGCTTCGATGCGCTTCGACTCTGCGCTAATATGAATTGACCTGTTGGAGTTTAATTATATTTCCGTGTTGTTCGCGGAGGTGTAATGTAGGTACTTCTTGTTATTGGTTTAGCATAATGAAGGTAGGATAAAAATTACTTTGTCCAGAATAAATCTATGTACAAGGCGGATGCGTTTTATTAAGCTCCTTATTATAAGTTTATATTTCGCAGTTACCCTATGCTATAGAAAGAAAGGCTCATAGAGATGATGATTTTCATCCATTCCATTCCATTGTTACTTTCAGTAGGTCAGCTGAGACTCTACTATCCCTATCTATATTTTACGTTTCCGCACCTCAGAAGATAACGTAAATATTATAGGGTCACTTTGTTGTCCGTTTGTCTGTAAAAACGAGTGTACTTGAAATTTTCCAACAGGTGGGATAATCTTGGATGAGCCACTAAGGTAAAAACGAAGTGTTGGTAGACCGTTCACCAGGTGAGAAGACGACCTCCGTGCCAGCTCCGACCGAGTAGCCAGTCCGGGATCGATGTGAGTGGCAGGAGATCAGTCGTCTTGACGTTCATTGGAAGAGACCTATGTCTTCTCCACCATGGTTCAAGCCTTGTCGTGGCGGTGGGGCTCAGTAGCCTGGGCTGATCCGAAACACTTTGTGCGAAGCCAATTGAACCGAGGAGGTGGCCACTATTAGTACCCATCCTATAGGAAGAGGGGACAAAAGAGCAGGAGGAGGTGCCGCTCTAAGTAACCCTCTTATAAGAAGAGGGGACAAAAGAGCAAAACATGGCGTCGCTTTTGCGCACGGGGCAAGGTGCCAGGATGGGAACCTCACCCCATCGTACTGTCCCGAAGACGGTGGGGTTGTCATGTGGTGCAGGACAACCCCATCTGTGTAGGTGGCGTCGGTACCTTCGGATCTAATTTGCCGTCGAGGTGCCCTGATGATTTGCTGTTTCGGGGCATCTCACCAAAGGCGGCAATGTGCCACCATTGGTGGTGGTTTTTGTGGGTAGGTAACCAAACCAAAAGTTGCCAAACGGCCAAATGTTGTAACAAAATTTTGGTTTACAGCTAAACTTTCTGTAATTACTAGATATGATAAGTGTAGTGTATGTACATTTGTTTCTCCGGACATGAACTTATGCTTCGGAAGCGGAGAGAAGCGCAATACAGCTTCATCGGATTGCTCTGAGTGCTCGTCTGGCGACGACTTGGGGTAGAAAGAGGAACAATCTCTCCCGCAGATGGGAGAGATGCAGCCCGATATGAGAGTGTTTGTATGTAACAGCTATTTTGACTGTTATTATCATGGCCAGAGGGGCTGACAAGTCCCTACTACCTCGACTCTGACGTCCTAGGCAGCTCGAGCGCGGTAGTCAAAATGGCCTCAGCACTGACGTGAACGTTTATACATTTGAGGTCTCGACAAGCTGGCCTATGCATTGAATTGTGGCTCTTGGAAGTTACCTTCTAATAAATAATCTTTGTTTTAGACTTTCATCAAGAGTTAAAAATTGAAATATACAACATATGTTTGTTTACAAATTCCATGAAATCTAAGAGATTGGAAATATTATTTTAAGAAGCAAAACACAACATGTACAGACTCTAAAACTAAATGCTTAAAAATATTGCATAAACTGATTGTCGACCCGCCCATCTTATTGTTGTATTTCCTGTAAAATTTTTAATCTCCAGACAAAGGAGTAATATTCGCCTATTTGTTGCACATTTAAAGACACAGCGGGGCCACTTTACAGTTCGACTTTGTCTTCGAGGAATATTCATAATGTTGTGATTGTCAAAAGGTATTTCTAACAAAATTCTTTAAACTCTTAAATATGATTCACTTATTTTTGTTGGAGATAGCAGTATGACAGTTTTATTGTTTTTGAAGTGATGTATAAAGGCTAGTTCTCAAAACCTTAAAATGCGGCAGTTCAAGGTTTTGAGAACTAGCCTTTATACTATATGGGAACAGACAGGCAATTATCAAAAGGAGCAATAAAAATCCTAAATCAAACAATCCGGCCTCCTGTGTACGTTCCAGAAGCTTTAAAGTATATATAGTTCATGTGAATAAATACCTTCGTGTAACAGTGTCTTAGCGGAAATGCCATGCCGTCGTCTTCCCAGATGTACCAATTCATATTTTGACTCGCAGATGCATTGTAGGATTTTTAGAGCTAAATAGGCTCTTTTCTTGAAGAGCCCTAAGTCTTATCAGTACGGGAATTTCGAAAGGGATAGCAGATTTCATAAAGAAGTAGTGAGAGGAAAGAGAAATTGCGCTTCAAAGGAATGGCAGAGGACTTCGGAACATCGGGATAGTGCCGGTGAAATTTTGAATTCTGGCGCGAGGTCCTGTGGTGAAATTCAGCTGCAGGTACAAGTAGGTACCAGTCCGAACAATGACTCGGAATGCGCCTAGTGCGAAATGCGGTAGAACATGCACATTGAATAGACATCTCTACGCAAGGCAAGAGTATCAAGCTGGTTGGAAAGACCTTGGCTATCGACGATTCGAGCCGCTCTACGTTGAATGAGAGCATGTTAAGCCGCCGGACCGCCTACGCACGTGTGTATATACTGTAATGTGTCCTGAGCAGTTGGCTAGACTCGATAGAGATCGCCGCGGTTACCGAAAATCGGCTAGGATAACATTATTATTATTATCTATACATTATTGTTTTATTACTACAAATTATGTAGACATATTAGTATTGGTTATACTGAGTTGATAGTGTCAAAAGTCTCTAAAGATACAGAATCGCAAAGAGCTTACAAGCCTAGAATGTAAAATTCAATTTATAAGCTTAGCGCCAAATGCATGAGTAATGTCCACAGTACCTGAATTAAAATTTAATTACATTTTACCATAACCATATAACCAGAAAGAAGGTATTGTAAATATGGACTTGCTATGTGAATTTCAGCGTGAAGTATGGAGAGATACTAAAGTTATTTCCTTCAAACAAAGATTTTAGTTGTTACAACAGCGGTTCAGGCAGGTACGGGACATTCATACATGTAACATACGCTAGATAAACAATTTTCTCCTTCTGATGCAGCCGGATAAAAGGATGATGAACTGGAATAAAGTAGATTCGACCTGCCTAGCACAATAAGGCGCTGGCGGGTAGATGTTTTGTTGTTGTTGAATAAAACAAGAAGATATATCGTCATATAATTATCCCTATACTTCCAGAGGATCTAATATTCTTGATGCAGATTGTAGATCTAACTAAGCGTCAAGAACAACAAAGCTCCTGTAGAAAAAACGCGCTACCTGACAGCCAAAAACTCCGCTACATGGGGTTGTGAACAACCAAGGTACGTTCCGACAGCGTGTCCCCAGTGACATACCAACCAACAGTTTGTGAAGATATGAGAAGAGAATACAGAGTGCAGAGGACTTCATCACCGGTCTAGACACTGCGTTCATCACCGAAGACCCAGAATATCAGGAGTTCGAGAGAATCGCATTACAAGCCACGGCACAGAGCAACGGGGGATCACTGACCAATAACAATCCAAGTATGAGAAGAGAGATACGTTCAGTGCAGGCGGCAGGCGATGATTATCGGCGGCAAAGGCAGAGGAACAACATGGCGGCCAAGCGCGTAGAGATCGGAGGAAGATAAGGGAAGTGAAACTTGCTATACAGGTGGCGTATCTGAAGAAGAAAATAAAGGAAGCTAACGAGTGTTTGGCTGAGCGCGTATATGGTCAGCCCTGCTATAGATACGACTCTATCTGAAGACAGCAAGAGAAGCCCAAGGGACACAGTCAGACGTATCCGGGACTACAAGTGGTCTAAGGAGACTCTAGATATGCAGGCGAGATCAAAGATGTAAAGAATTTAATATGATTGTTTGCGCCGTGAATATCTAAGGACTTCCAATGAAACACGATAAGGTGAATACAACAATAGAGTTGTTAACCCGTGAAATGGAGTGGAATATCTCTGCGTGGCCACAACGTATAAAAGGACTTATAAAACTATTCTTCAAAATGTTGTGGACGCACTACGCCGACCAGCCGTCGGACTTGAGAGACAGGTGGCGTATCTGAAGAAGAAAATAAAGGAAGCTAACGAGTGTTTGGCTGAGCGCGTATATGGTCAGCCCTGCTGTAGATACGACTCTATCTGAAGACAGCAAGAGAAGCCCACGGGACACGGGCAGACGTATCCGGGACTACTAGTGGTCTAGGGAGAATCAAAGATGTAATGCGAAAGTCTGTATCCTTGTTACTCTCATGCAAGAGCGGAATACGCTGAAATTTGGATAAGATGTTAGATAACGATATGGTAAAATTTGTTAAAAAAATTAACCCGAAAATAAATAGTATTTTAGGCTTTACTCAGTTGGAACCGCGGGTCATCGACTCTATAATATGGGATGAGTGTAACAGCAAAGCTCCAGTTATTGACGTATAAACGTAGGTGTAGTTACAAACGTAGGTTTAGTTACAAACGTAGGTTTTTTCATAGACGTAAGTTTAGTTATAAACGTAAGTTTGGCATAACTTAAAGACGTATGGTGTAAATAAAAATAATAAGAATACAACACAATTGTAACCATAATTTTGTGATTTTATTTAATGAATTATTACTATACAATGTCTATGTTTATATTACCTTCTCATATATAATAGTGGCCCATTGGTGGAGGTGCAAAGGAGGGCAATGTATAGGCATCTGTTCTTCTGACCCACCCCCCTATTCTATAAAAAAAAGGAAAATATTCTTCAATTTTGGACGTTTTAAATGTACAAATTAAAAAATCGATTAACAGTTGTAAAAGATACTGCCATTGCTACATTGCAGCCGAATACGTCTGGTAACCAGTGTATGGAAGTTACGTAGGAGACCTCTACAATGGACCACCGGAAATTCGCAAACCGCACGGAACGCTGTTACTTC
>JAFELO010000763.1:0-13784 GCA_017140195.1 Eumaeus atala
CCACACACATGAGCCTTCTGATATAAGGGCTTATCTTTACTTTGACGCGTATTGACTGCTTTAGCAAAAATAATATCTCGTTAACCTCAAAACTATTGTCACCGCCTTTTCTATTTCTTTCCTTTTCCTTAGACTCTATCATTTTGTTTGAAATATACCGGTATAAATATTTGGTTCGTTTTGCGTGATCTTTAAGTAGTTGTTGCATATAAGATTTTTCGAAGTTAACGTTAAATATATTATTGGAGTCTGTATGACCAAAGACGACTTCAAATGGTGTAATTCCCGTTACACTGTGAATCGTATTATTATAGGCCATTATTGAATACGTCATAACGGATGCTGCATCTGTGAACTTTTGTTCGTATTTTGCTAGTCTATAAATTTCAAGAAGGGTGGAATGATATCTTTCTATAATTCCTGTTGAGTTGGGGTTATTAGGAGTGGTTATGTGTAATTCAATTTTGTACATATCTGTTAATTCCCGCATAAGCATATTATTAAATTCTGTACCTGGATCGCATGAAATCTTTTTGGGAATACCGTAAAATGAAAAATACTTTATCAATGCACGAACTACTTCAGGGGTTGAACGGTTACTAATACTAATTGCTTGCCCCAATTTACTGAACGCGTCTACTAACGTATTAAATAAATCTATGAATATTTCCTGAAAGGGTGCCTCTTGAGTCTGTGTAAGCTGTAATAACGGTTTTAATGGCTTTCTATCGTACCTCATTTCCTTACAGAGTTCACATGAATTAGTTACACCAGATATTGTATCTTGGAGATTTTCCCAATAGTAAAATCGCCTAATTCTAGCCATGGTTTCCTTAATGCCACGATGACATGTTTTCCCTTCGTGATACTTTAAAATTATAGCCCTTTGTACTTTTTCATCTTCTATGTATATTACTCTCTCTGTACATTCTAATATATTAATGGTGTCTTTTTAAATAGAGAAATAATTGTATTTGCGAAGTCTATCCTATGCTGTTTCTCTTCAAAGGAAATGAAGTATTTTATTTTAAGTCTTATGTATTCCTTAAGAAAATCTCTAATTAAATCTTTATTATTTAACGGCAAGAACACTACTAAAATTCTATATTTTGGCCTTGACAGGTCCTTTACTTGGATTTCATTTTTGAACCACGAGAATACTAATATTTGATTTGGTTTTGTGTCAATTGCTTCGTGTAATATTGGGATTCCTGCAGTGTCAAAATGTATGTTTGAATGTATGGTTTCTGTGCTGCTAAATACTGAGGGAATAGGATATTGTTCTTCAAATTCCAAATCGTTGGGGCTCACTGAGACAGTGGCAGATGAATCAGAAATAGTTATTGTCTTACTATTATCATCAGGGCATTTGTTTTCGGCTAATTTCGAAATTTCATCAGTTACTTCCGATAAATACTTTTGTAATTGTTCATCTTTTTTATCAACGTGAACTACTAATGATTCCTTATCGTCAGACTCTATAGTATTTAATTTTATACGGGACAAAGCATCTGCATTAGTATTTTGTTTTCCTTTTTTGTAAATAACTTCGAAGTAATATTCCTGTAAGCGTAAACGCCATCTAGTCAATTTACTGTTTGGTTCTTTGATAGAGTATAGCCAAGCTAGTGGACGATGGTCAGTATATGTTGTGAATTTTTTCCCAAGTAGATAGGGTCTGAAGTGTTTAACAGCCCACACTATTGCTAATAGTTCGCGTTCTATTGTGCTGTACCGTGATTCGGTATCACTGATAGTTCTACTGGCATAAGCAATCGGATGATCATTACCTAAAGATCCCTGTGAGAGTACTGCTCCTATTGCCACATTAGAGGCATCTGTGGTTAATATAAAAGGCTTATTGAAGTCAGGGTATTGTAATAGTGGTGCATTTACTAACAGCTCTTTACATTTTTGAAAGGCTTCTATAAAATTGTCATCGATTATAATTTTGTTACGCTTTTTTGGGCAAGAACTTAATGGTTGAGTTATTTTAGCAAAATCTTTTATGAATCTTCGGTAATAACCTATGAGTCTGAGAAAGCTTTTGATTTCTGTTATAGTTTTAGGTACTGGATAGTCTAATACTGTTTTAATTTTATCATTATTTGGCTTAAGGCCATCTTTTGTTATAGTGTGACCCAGATATAGAACTTCTTTTCGGAGATATTCTGACTTATCTAATTGGACTTTTAAGTTTGTTTTACGTAACCTATCAAAAACTGTCTTTAGGCTATTAATATTCTCGTTTAGGCTCGCTGAGTATATTATAATGTCATCTAAATATACCAGCAGTGAATGCCTTGTAGTCCTCTCAAAACATTATCCATGGTTCTTTGAAATGTCGCCGGGGCAGTCTTCAAGCCAAACGGCATTTTTAGAAATTCGAAGTGACCTGATTGTGTGCTAAAAGCGGTCTTTTGACGATCTGAATCGTTTATCTCGATTTGGCGGTAGCCGCTTGCTAAATCTAAAGTAGTGAAGTAAGTACTTTTGCCTAACTTGTCAAAAAGATCAGTTATGTGTGGTAATGGATATTTATCATCTACTGTGATCTCGTTGAGGCGTCGGTAGTCTATAACCATTCTATATTTAGGCTCTCCTGATGCATCCATTTTTTTTGGGACAAAATGTACAGGGGCACTCCAAGGGGAAAATGATTCTTGTATGACATTATCACCTAAAAGTTTTTCCACTTGTCTTTTTATTTCTTCAGACTGCACTGGGCCCTGTCTATATGGCTTAATAAAGATAGGATCTTCATTCTTTGTACGAATATAATGCTTAACTTCATTTGTGAATGATAATGGTAATTGCTCACAGTGGAAAATATCTTTATGTTCCCTACACAAGTTGTAAATACCATTTCTTTCCTCATTGTTCATGTGTTCTAGTCTTAATTTACTTAAATTCTGTTCTAATAATCTATCCTTGCTTAATTCATTTATACTTTTCATGACATTAACCTCGCATTCTATTTTTTCATACATCTTAACTTCAAAAGGGGATTTAATTGTTAAAGTCATTTCTTCATTTAAAGTATTTTGGATTACTGTTTTTGCATAGCCATTGACGCATGTAACTATCGCACTGGGCACTCGCACACCTTTACAGAATTCGAGATAGTTTAAAATGGCATCGCCCGAATGTTGCGTTGTCGGTAAGCTAACTCGTAATTCGGATCTGGGTGGCAGTTGAATTTTATAATGCGCCTCGTTATATATAATAGGAATCTCAGTGTTTTTAATTTTTAGAATTTTATTTTTTAAATCGATTATAGCGTCTAATTGCTTTAACAAATCATTGCCAATTAAACCTTCATATTTCGAATCGACATTATTTTCGGGAAAAATCCTACCGGCTGCGCCAGTCAAGTTTCCGGGAGCGAGAAATAACTTTTTAAAAATTTTAAACTTTATTTCAACTTAAACTTAATTAAACAATCCAAAAGATTTGGATTTTAAATTGTTACTTAAACTAAAACTTATTTTAATGAGACAACCGAACAGAGTTAGATGCTCTAATTGAATGCTTCAATATGTAGCATGTAAATCCGTTCATAATGTGAAAACATTCCTGGTTCACACGCTACATGATATTCCTGCGAATGAAATAGGTGCTGTCTAAGCATTAATTATAGTAGAGATGGGTGAGGCTAACATAACTACGTATTCTTGAATTGTTATGTTTCACTTGTGAATTCATTGGCATCGATCAACTTGTGCTCACAGAGTTGGCCAACATGAATATTTATATCATCCTGAAACATTACTCATATTTTCACCATCAATATGGTATTACATCATCATAATGTATCACGGACATTATTGTACAAATATATCATTATAATAATTTTTATCATAACATTAGTATATCACATAAACCAGTCCATTGTTTATGTGATATATTAGTATTGCCTTAAAAACTATTACAATAATATATTTCACACCAGGCGCAGATAATTAGACAATTGACTCAGCCAGTGTTATAAATATTCCACACAGAGGAAAATTAGAATATAGATGAAAGTTTGCAATTTAATACTGGCTTCTTTGGGAGACCAGAGCTGCTGCTCCTGATAATGTTTTCAGACGATGCCCCCAGCATATATACACAGGTGGTATCGATGCGGCGCCGGTACCCTTACCGTCGTGATGTCGTGTGAAAACACTCTCAATCTGACTTTTCTCCGGTCATGTCAGATTGTCATCCCATTAAAAGGAGAATAACGGTGTAGATTCAGCTAACGAATGCAGGCATGCACCATAATATTTTGTCCTGCCTACTTACCTACCTTAGCTACCTTAATTAACTAGTTTCTATAACTGTGTGTCTCATAGCCGACCAGGCAAGCTGGCTGTTTATATTTTATTTATTTTCTCAAAATCTATATAAGGTATTTTCATGCGGCTTTTACGATTAAAAGAAGCTATTCTCGATGTAGGTTTCAATGTAGAAAAGCCCCTGTTATTTACAGAAACCGAAGTGTGTCGCTAGTTATTAATACGAAAAATATATGTCTGGCTTAGGGTTTTATTAGTGACATAGAAGAATAACGGCAAAGTAACAAAGTAACCAACGTTAACGCCATCTCTATGTAAATTTCGTACTTTATCTTTTATACTTTATACAAAGAAGAGACGATGTAGGTTAATTATAATAAACTAGAACACTTCCAACGAAAGCATTGATCTTTTTTTTTAATTATTTGTTTTGAAGTATAATTAATAACGAATAGAGCTAATTGAAACATAGTAAAGAAATTGTAATAGAGAGACGGTAACCGCTTCTTCTTCTGCGTTTTAAATTTTAGTCTTCATAATATCGTTTGATGTTACGATAAATTAATCTTATTCAACTAAAATTTTTGGGTATATCGAAAATTTTAGTTGGCGCGTAACCACAACGATGTAGCGCGATAACCGAGACAGGGTCATCTTTAAGCATCTACTCCGTGTCTTGGTATTTGAAAATGTGTCAAATTAGACGAAAATATATATTATTCTTATTTTCTTAAAATATTTTAAATTTGAGTTAAGAAACATTTATGTGACCTTCCTAATTTGAATTTTTTTATTGTGTAACAGAATTTT
This sequence comes from Eumaeus atala, assembly GCA_017140195.1. Lineage (NCBI taxonomy): Eukaryota > Metazoa > Arthropoda > Insecta > Lepidoptera > Lycaenidae > Eumaeus > Eumaeus atala. Next base: position 5,094 of record JAFELO010000763.1, read on the forward strand.
AGAGCAGATAGGTATACGTGGTTGGTGAGGCGCTATATCCTAAAGCATAAGATGGATTACCATTCCTCGTGATTCAGCATATATATAAACAATAGATTTAGTAAGAGGTTGTACCATGCTGCATGGTAACTGGATTGGGCCAACACGACTGGGAGGTGCCTCTCGCGCACACGATACCGTCGTAAAATAAGAGCTATGCTGTCGCGTCTCATGCTATTTGTGAGTAGCCGGTGACCCATTAAGGGAATTAGGGAGAAGGAGGGCTAATAATCTACATAAGTAGATGTTAATAGGCGTCGGTAGTCACCAAAAGGCTCAGATTTATCGTTTGTCCTCTATTTAAAAAAAAACCTTAACATGTCTAATTTCATAATCAGTTTCAAATTAGCAATGAAGCTTTTGCGAATTGCAATATGCGATTGTTATTAACGCATTGATCAATGTTTAATAACAAAACTGTAATATAACAGTCGCCCCCTGGCAATAAGCTCTAGCTAATATATCTAGATGTGGAAGGTAGACAGGGGGAACTTTATCGTCAGTTTCTTAATAGTGCTGAGACGAGGTCTAATCATAGCTGGTGATTCTGCGGGCTTGCGGCTGATTGGATATCGATTGGGACCTTACAAAAATACGAGATAATTACAAAAATACATACGATCTTTGGATGTCGTTTAACTTGTTATTGATATAACTTATAAATATTGCATACGAGCTCTATCTAAAATCGCACTTTATTGAGCTACCCTACAAATGTTACTACTGTTTCTCGCAGAAACTATTTAATGGAATTTATTGAAACTTTACAATTAATATAGCTTGTGCATCAGATTAACACAGAGGCCGCGTACGCTAGCTATTATGAAAAAATTTGTTAGTGCCTTGTGAAGTGATACTCTTGAGTTTCTTATTGCGATTATTTAACACATTTGTGATTAGATTATATTTTATGTGACTCGACCGCCATTCATATAGAATGTTATAGGAAGAGGTAGTGCCATGCTGCAAAGGGGGATGTAGTGCTATGCATAGTTTATGACACTACATCCTCCTATGCAACGGAATTGGGCCAGCACGACCGGGGAGGCATCTCTCGCTCACATAATGCCGCCGTAAAGTGACATCTTATCGCGTTTCATGCGGTTTGTGAGTGGCTGGTGGCCCATCGGGGAGGGGGGGAAGGAAGGTAACGCATCCGCATAGTGATTATGTTTTTGTTCATGGGCCTTGGTAGTCGTAAAAAGGCTCCGATTTCTCGTTTGGCCCCCTATTCTAAAAAAAAGAATGCATATTCATTTACCTCCAAGTTAACAATATAATGGTAGTGCCATTGCTACATTGCAAATGAATCGAGCAATCTCGGTTTGTGAGTATACGTTAGCCCATCGAGCGGGATGGGATTAACGAGGACAACGCATTTTTACACATTTTAATGGGCAACACTAAATCGCTCCGATTGCTCATATATAGAATATATATTGTCATGATAATAGTTCGTCCATATATAGAATAAGAAACCACTTCTTTCTTGAACATTTTCTCGAACAGAAACACTCACATATCGAAAGTAGACAAAACTGAAATATTTATATTTTAGTGAAAGGGAACTGGTTAATTGAGAGCTGAACTTGCACGAGGATCATTCCGGTCCATTACATTTTCCGCAGGAAACATAAAACTTCAGATTTTCGTACCTAGACGGTGTGTGTTCTTGTGAAAATGTGAAAGTGGCGAAGTTTATTTTGAATGTTTTTTTATGATGAGTTTTGTATCTTTTGACGATATAAAAATGTCTATAGTATGTGTTTTAAAAGTATATAATATACAAATCAAGATTATATGTCTATTAGTTACTTGTAATAATTGTGTATTCCAAGTTTTATAGCGATACCTGTTTCTGTATAAATTACACGCATGACTTAATATTAAATTTATACAAAATAGCATAGTTTCTACATATTATTGTAAGATTTTGTTAATGTAAAACAACACTCCGTTTAAACTTTAATACCGACAATTACTTGTAACAATACTGTCATTTTCAGTTGCCGGACTCATCGAGTCGAAATGCTACTATTGCAAACGTGCATGTTGCTCAGAAGTTCATTCGGAGACCCTGTCTGGTGCTTGTATCGTTTTGTTCGATGAATCGATCACTGGTGTTTAGTATGTTGCGATGTGTAGAAAGTTGATGTCTGAACTGAACCTGAAGGCCAAAGCGCAGCTAAGGTTTATAAGTCTATTCTGTAGGGTAAAGAAAAAAGCATTTTTATCTATACCTTCATGTTTTTTTTTTTCATATTAGTAAAGCTTTTGTCAGCTTCTAGTCCCGTGACTAGGTGCTACATAAGTACTTGTTTTGTCTGACTGAAAATAAAAACTTCCACTGTCCAACGTGTGCGGTACTCTCGAGAATCAATAATTTAACACAATGTTAACCCTTCGCCTATAGTGTAATTTTCTTTGATAGCCTATTTGTCACCGCGATCTTTTAAGTCAGGTTTTGAAGTACACGTTTTATACTTATTTATTTAAGTTTCAATTCAATTCTATTCAAACAATATTCGCGATGATACATTTAATAATATCATAACGACACTAAAATAGCACCTACAGTATTTGGGAGTTGTCGTATGCTTAAAGATATTTAACAAAAATAACAATGAAATAAATCGCTTGACTACCTCTCATTTTTAGGTGCTTGGAAAATTCTCTGCTATCATAAAACTTTTAAGATAAAATAAATCGCTGCACCGTTCAACACGTAATACAATGATCGTCATGTCAAGCTTTTGGAATTTAACCTCATACAAGACACGCAATGAATGTTGTGGAACAATATAATTTCACACAAATCAGAAATGTCGGGAATAGAATGGGACGTTTTCTTTTTGAAAAGCGATGAGCACACTTGACAACTTTATTTATGAGCTAACAATCCAACTCGACTGGAATCTACTCGACCAGCATCATTAGTAATTCAAATGAACATTAATTGTATTTTCTTTTAATTAAACACTAAGCTTGATTCACGTACATATTAACACTTTTATCACACTATTGATTTATGTATGAAATGTTACCCCGTTTTCTTTATGTTATTAGGCTACTAGAAAAGGACAAACCACAATTTCACTTTTTATATGACAGGGTGACAAGCGAAAACTCACAGCCTTTTGATGACTACCGACGGTTGATGGTTACGCAAATGCATTTGCCTACTTCATCTCCATCCTTCAATGGAGGGTCCATTACCAGCTACACAGAAACAGTGTTCGATCAGTTAAATGAAAAGTAATAACGATTCTCTCTACCTATGAAATGGAATTTGCGTATGATGTGTTGTTGTTGTAATAACGATGTGACCTTGCTCCAGTAATTATTCAACGTTGTAATAATTCTTACTTGACGAAGTGACGACGAACACAGTTTTATAGTGATGATTTAAATATATTCTTTATCTTGTAGTTTTGCTATATCTCTAAGCTATATCTTACTCATATATTCTTAAGGTACGCCTTGTCCTATAACTCACTCATTTACAGATCAAAGTGCACACTAAACTCTCGGACCCATGAAACTGGTATTCAGTATACGTTAACGCTAAGAAAGGCTTCTTAAAATTTAATCTCTAAGGAAGGGAAATAACGGTGCAAGTTTGTTTGAGGAGCACATCTGAGGAAAGTTTAAGTGCATAATTTGTTAAGGTGGCAATCCGATACGCGTTATTCACGGGTGCAACCGGGGCGGATCGCTAGATATATATAATTATAACATGACGTAACTAGAAAATATTCGCCAAGTACAACTTTGGATGATGTTGTACCGCCGAATGTAGCCTCAACAAAGAACAGGTATAAACCGGGGCTAAAGTTTGTGCCTCGACTTAATGGAATAAAAACATAAAGGGCATTAGTGGGACCTTTCAGAAGGACAAGGGATAATACGTATACCATACAATAAGCTCGTGGCTTGGCAAGTTTTGTTTTTACATATATAAAATATACCTTTTTTGTTTGGACTGTATTTAAATATTTATGGTTTCGAGTTCTCGTATATATGGAGGGTTGATTTTACTGTTACGTTATGTATAGTGCACGTGATATTGTACTCAACTGTTATACAAGAATTGATATAAAGACATAAATACATTTTAGAATGTCTTTGTGACAACATACGACCATGTATGTCACAAAAGAAAATGTGCAAACAATATTATTCATAAAGAGTCAAAAGAAAACCTAGGACTGGAATGAGTTGCTAGAGACGCTCGAGAGTGACCCATGGAGCAAGCCTTACAAATAGATGAGACGAAAACTTCGTCTCACTGCCCCACAACTGACGCAGACCCTCAGCACTCAGCAACGATAAGAGTGTTGTATCCGTCTTATTTCCAGTTCGGCAACGATGGTATCCGCCTTCAATGACATCACGACTCTCCAGTCGCTTAGTGGATAAGTTCTAAGATAAGGAAGAGGAGAAGTCATTCCACCATTGACGCTTTTGCGCATGTACGGACACTGACGGAGGAGCAAATTACTCGAGGTGATATTGGCAGTTTCGCTTTATATAACGAATGCCTTTAATTCCTACCTTGAGTAACACTAAAACAAGGTCTTTATTTCTATGCAATTCCCCTGTACCTACAGAAGACTGTTGGACATTACCTACCGGTGCGCACCGTGTGCACACTGGAGAATGAATGGCAAACGAAAGTGTGCTGTGTTCCACAAGGTGATCCTTGCCCGCATTAGGTCCGCTCTTGTGGAATATCGGATATGTATGAGTGCTATGGGGCGCAAACCTTCGAAGTGTAACAGTAATTCACGTCTGATACATTAGTGGCGGTAAGACGCATCGACAGGCTACAATTCTTATAACTGCCGCTATTGCTCAATTCATACGTCAAATACATGCATTGGGATTCCGTCTGTTTGAGAAATGCAAACCTTGCCTCAGGTCGAGCATGTATCCTTCTGAACATAAGGGCCTGAACCTTAGCATTTGCCGTCTCTACTTGGGAGTGATTCGTTCGAATGTATATCTGTTTCGATTTGGGTAAAAATTTGCTTCCGTTTACAGACAGGTTAACGTTAACTAACTCCCATACGTCCAGTACTCCGTGATCGGGTAAACCGAAGTAGTGACGTGATTCGCTTCCATGTCTCTTAAGAGGCCACGTCTCTTCCTGCAGATAACTTTGTGAGGTGATAAAGTTAAGGAAGAACGACAGCTCGTCAGCACTATAAAACAGAACATACCATGGAGTTTTGCAGTGCATGGGTGCTACAGCGCGCGGCTTTCACAATAAGCGTGGCATCTTTCGCTACCGTCTTTCACTATCGCGATGATCAGCATGAAGGATGGTGAGCCGTTGGTGTATTCACTCACGATGTAATGTTCTTAAAGAAGCTGGCAAAGGGCAGGAGGGAGCCAGAAATACTGTAACTTCCAAGGAAGCAGGACGCAGGCACGTGGCCATTGACAGTGATTTTGATGTATGGGATTAAGTGAAGTGTATAAATTGAGACCCTAGAGTTGGTTAATGTGCCATGTGCTCCATGCACATGAAAAGAAAAGGAAACCCCAGGTAGGTGTCAAATGATTAACTCGCTGGCGGGGTCATAGAAGTATGCCTACGAGTGCCCGTGGCCCCAATCTGAGCCTGACGAGAGGGAGCATCGCTGGGGTTTAGTGGATAAAAGAAGCCCGAAGCTCCTGACCTGAGGGGTGCCTAAACGCGTTCCCGATTCATAATTGTTAAACTTCATTTTTTAATAATACTATTTTTTTTTTAATAACATTCAATCATTTATCTATCTGAGTTTAAACAATTCAATTAAAATCTAGGTGTATAATAAAATGTGGACATCTAATCACAAGAACCTTAAAAGTACTCTTTCCAGAGTTAAGAAAAGACTTATTTCTCAAAGTACTTTAAACATATACATTTAGTGTTCTCCCTTCTGTAATAACATCCACAAACTTTATCATTCATATAACTTTGCAGCGCGAGTTTTAAGAGGCTATTTATTACCTTTCACATAAATAATAAAATCAATTCCAACACTGATGTCTGAACGTTAATTAAACAAATTAGTTGGATCCTGGAATAAAATCTCACGACGAATCCCAAGTTTTGAGGAGTTTGGAACGTGTGTACGTGAGTAATTTACTAATGCATCGTCGTTGGCGTTCGGTAGGAAATGAAACCTGTGACGCGATTACATACACAAGCGCAGCGGTGCACGTCGTAAAACTTGCCAGTTGGACATTGCTCTACAAAAATACCAAAATACACAGCCAGCGTCTCATAACAATCGTATGAAAGACGTATATAATGTCAAATTAGGCACTAATATTTTCTATAAAAATAAAAATTTGTGTGTATAAAATAAAATAATAAAGAAGTGCATACCTTTCAAAATATATAATCTGCTTCTTAAAAATGAATTGGAATTTTAAACGATGAGGCTATGGACTATAAGGACCGACGAGGATATGAATAATCCATACATATTATAAAACAAAGTCCCAAAAGGGTGTCTATCGGTAAGTGATCTATTATCTCAAAATCTACTGAACGAATTTTCATAAGATTTTCTCTTTCTACAATGAATAAACCGATTTCTGAGGAAGGTACCCGCCCTCGTTATTCGCAGACGAAATCATGAACCGATAACTAGTAAGTTTTACGTCTTTTGTTGTACATATAATATGCAATATATTATTTGATCAGTACCTTGGTTTATCGTGGGTGCTCTAGTATATCTACTGGACTTACGTTTTGTGGATATACTAGCGCTGTCTGCGCTATCTGTCTCTCTTCGGGGATACTCTTATATTATTTGATAATAGAAAAAATAATTTGTTTTTATCTACAAAATGTTATGATTAATTACAAATCTTAATGTTTAATGTTTATATTAATAAATAAACATTAATATAAATATTTATATTAATGTTTACGTATATCATGGAAACATATTTTTTATCGCTATGTTTTCCGCTTCTGGTTATGAATGTATTACGGCCCGTTTGTTGGCACTACGCGGCGTGTATGCATACCCGACTCATAGTTCCTGCGTTCATTACAGATATTAAAAACTTTCATTAATAAAAGGATTGATTACATTGGAATATGCTGTCTATAATTTCCTTGACTTTAGCTGTCCAAGCGTGTTTTGGACTTTGTATATGTAGGTAGGTTCCACAGTTATCCACTACCATAATATGGATATTAATGAGTTTCTGTTTAAACAATTGGTTTCAATTGTCTATATTAATATTAGAAAGAGGAAATTTTTTCAGTTTGTATGAATTGTCATAAATTGACTTTGTTGTTATCATAACATGTTGCTTACGAGGTTGAAATTAAACTTTATAGTTTTAGCCCTTCTCTAAATCAATGAATTTCTATCTCAGTCCGCGAGAAGCCGATAACAATTTCAATGTCTCAAGAAATTTATTTAAAGTAACTAATAGGCCTTGAACGATAATGCTTTTTTATATTATAGTTGTGACTAACCAGGGGTACTTCTCATGACAACAAAAAAACATTCAACAGCCCTTAAACATTCGTATGATAGTTGTGCAAATGTGTTTTTTATTTTATTTTTTTCGGAGGGACCTAATACTGGTTGGCGACGCTAGTCCAGCCTCAGCAGTTCGACTGACTACGAAGACTTTTTTGTCTTCAGGTTTAGGGAGATGATAGGGGGACTTACGCCCCTCTTTTCCCGCAGATGGGAAGAGATGAACCGGGTTGATTGTGGGCGTACCCTATAGTGATTATTTTTGGGACCGAAAAGGGGGAAGCAGTCTCCCTTCCCCACTCTAGTGGGACGGCGCGCGCACGATGTCTGCGGTGTCGAGGATAAGGATAATTGAGCTCATTTAGTGTTTGGCTTATCTGAGGAGGCCGGCCTCCTCGCCCCCTCGGAGGGGGTCGATTTGCGCTACAAATCGGCAAAAGCCAAATTCTTAATTTATTTATTATTAGAGCTCTCTAAAGTCGCGTTATTTTATTTCTATCAATCTAATCTCTCGACTTACGGCTTCGAACCCGGGCTCGTTTCTGTAAGCGGTGTGTGAGTTTGATATTGTCTCAGTCATACGTTATAACTGTGTCACTATATGTTAAGATTTCATCGCTCGACCGGTACGAGCGGTGTGAATCGTATGTGTATCCAGCCGACCCAAGGGGGCCTGAAGTGTGTGTCGGGCTCAGGTCGTGAAGCGATAGCTACTACCGACTAAAAACTGCTATTCGTTAGTTGGCCCTATTGGCATTTTACTGCGGGAGCGTGTCTTGGTGTGTCTTTGCTTGTGTTCTTGGACGGACTTTTCTACTGCTATCGCGATCGCGTCGTCGGCGTCGTGCAATACGTGCTTCTGCAAATATGTTTTCCTCCCTACACTTTAATAGAACGCGAAAGTATAGCTGTCGCTTTGGGTATGAGAGAGTAGAGAGTACTATTGTTTTTCGTATCTTGCATTAAGAGACTATACTTATTAGAATGTAGACGCCATAGTCGTTATTATATCCCAAGAGTGTGGTGTATACCGGGTCGGTTCGTAATTCAGTAACGTTTACATTATACTCTTTCAAAGATCGCACAGACAACCGGTCACCTGCTACTATAGCTATATATATGATATATATACATCCCAGCACAGTGATAGTCCTCC
>JAFELO010000763.1:14431-28806 GCA_017140195.1 Eumaeus atala
GCAATACGTGCTTCTGCAAATGTGTTTTCCTTCCTACACTTTAATAGAACGCGAAAGTATAGCTGTCGCTTTGGGTATGAGAGAGTAGAGGGTACTATTGTTTTTCGTATCTTGCATTAAGAGACTATACTTATTAGAATGTAGACGCCATAGTCATTATTATATCCCAAGAGTTTGGTTTATACCGGGTCGGTTCGTAATTCAGTAACGTTTACATTATACTCTTTCAAAGATCGCACAGTCAACCGGTCACCTGCTACTATCATATATCCCAGCACAGTGATAGTCCTCCTATCTAGAGAACGGTCGACCAACACTTCGTTTTTCTAAAAGCGGCGATCACTCTCACCTTCTAACGTCTACACTGACTTCAAAATATTGTTGTTTTGCACAATTTTTAATACAAATCAGCATCGAATTCATGTTAAAACATTAACGATAATATTTAAGGTTAGTGCTGACTTGTTTCGAATTTTGAATCAGTTTCCGAAACCGTAAATTAGCCCTAATACATATATTAATTTCCTTATTTTTCCAACTAGTCTCCTATATGTGTAATATACACGGCAATATCTTATGTTATAAACTCAAACTCAAACTTACGTTCACGAATTTCCAAACGGATGACTAGTTCAGTGTTATCTCAATGAGTTAATAGTCTGATGTAATTGAAAATTGAGCCCATGCCTTTAGACAGTTCACACATCAGATAACCGAAAATGGATACGTGTACGTATTAAGCTCGTGATCACGGCAAAAGCTCAGTTAATATTTATATTGGCCTGTATCAGTATATTCTACTTAAAATTTAAAGATTTTAATGAGCAATGATTTCCAAGTTTTCCAAATCTCGTTTCTAGAATAAATATATTATTAAATTACAATTACATTAAAGCTTCAGTAAAAGTTAATATTTGGTCTATGGTAAATGCCCTGCTACTTTGCAACCGAACTCAGCCGGCAAGACCAGGGAGGTATCTCTTGCTTACTTATACATACGCTTATTAATATGTACAATAATCGTGCGGATATCTGTGGGGGCTCGGGAGACATCAAGAGGCTCAACTGCTCTTTGGACTGATAGTTTCATCTATCGATCTACTACTTGTAACCCAAGGCGTGTTTTGTCGATCGATATTAAATTTGTCTAAACCAAAGCGCCAGAATAATATGATATTGTATACTTTGTACTTTACAGTCATAAAAACTAATGTTTTTTACAGATATTATTCTATGCGACTGGAACTGACTGAATAACATTAAAATTATTAGCGTCTGATTTTTTTATACATCTCACATATCTATCCGTGCCAAATATTGTAAAATCTAAAACCACCGAGCTGAGAGACGCAGTGAAACTGAAAATTAAATGTCAAAGCAATTTTATTACGCCCCTGATCACATGATAGTGAAATTAACTTCATAGTTTATAAAGCAAGTTATGTGGAATGGTAGATTTTTATGATTAAAATAAAATTACTTCTAATGATTCTATCGCGGTTTATTTAATTATTTAACTAGCCCGACATTTCAGGAGCTTTACAGCAACCATGGCCACGGGTGGACTGAGATGACAGATGTCTTGTTATAAGTTTTTATGTTATAAGAATAATTCTTCGGGTACTTTTTTAGTTGTTCCGATTAACGCAAACAGTGTTTATTATATCCTGTTGTCATGAGGTGTTATGTTTACTTTTTGATTTGATTATGTTTACCACTGGGTTCCAAACAGAGGGACGAAACCAGCCACCTTCTCTATTGAAATTTAAAGGTATTTTAATGTCAATAGCCCCACGGAGCATTGGAAGAAATCGGTGTTCCCTAGTGAGGATTTGCGCTTTATCAAATCTAATGCAATATCAGGGGCCGACTTCAGCATGCTCACAGACCGCAGATTTTGTAACACGTCGGTGTTTCGTATCGTCTATATGTTCCTTAACGCAAGTTCCTATAGATCTTTTAGTTTGTTATATATAAAAGAGTCAACAGTCACAATCAAGCTTGTACACAACTTTCTTTTTTTTTATTGTTGACGCACGTTTGGGAAACGCATTTACGTGCCTTCACCGGCCATGGGTGGGGCCCAATGTTGTGTGGGACTCGCGGCACATGATAGTGACGAACACCCACAAAAACCACCGCGAGTGCCTTCAGTGCCGCCCTCGTTGAGGTGCCCCGGAAAAAAATCATCAGGACACCTCGACGGCTAGTCAGCACTTAAGAGACCAACTCCACCTTCATCTGTGCTCCGCACTACAGGAACACCCCACCGACTTTGGGACAGTGCAATTAGGTGAGGTTCCCATCCTCCCCCCCATGCCAAGTGCGCAAAAGCGCCACCTCCTATTGCTCTAAGGTCCCCTCTTCTTATGGAAGGGGTACCGAAAGCGATTCCTCCTCCTGATCTTTAAGCCCCCTCTTCTTATAAGAGGGGTGCAAAGATCCCCCTATGTTCATTTGGTTTCACCTGGTTTCACACCAGGTGACAAGGCTTGAACCATGGTGGGGAAGCTGGTACACTCCTGCATCTTGCTCCGGGATATGGTATTCATTCATTTCACTGGTGGTAAGAGAACTGACTAACCTTCTTTGGTAGCTTAAAATAAGTTTACTCGAGAATACTGAAGCTCGCTTGAGAATTGTTGACAATTTAATATGTCCTGCCTAAGTACATAAAAATTTTTGTGATACAAGTGTATTGGAATTGTATCTTTTTCTTAACACAATTAATATATAGTACCATGCAGCATTACAGCCGAATTGAGCTGAAACTTGTAAATTTATTTTTTAAATGAGTACAATTAATAAATAGTACCACGAGTCATTGCAGCTGAATTGAGTAGCCCCGAATAGGAGGTAAGTCTTGCTCACTTAACACCGCCGTAAAGTAGCAGCTATGCTGTCACGTTTCGAGGGTTTCGTGAGTGTGGCGGGTGACCCATTGGGGAGGTGGGAATATGTATTATTGGGCGCCATTAGTAACCAAATGGTTCTCACGTTGTTAAGCACCTGCCATTTTCGAGTCACTTTGGCAATTAATCCAGTGATCACAGCAAGTGCCCAGTTGTGAACCACGGCTTTCAGGACGATGTAAAGTAAGTACTGTCGTCGGCGAACAATGCCAGCAATGGAATTCTCGTCGCTCTCGCTTACGAGATTATTGCGCGTGGGCATATCGATTCTCTAGGCTACGTATAGGACAGGGGGACAATAAATTGCCTTGTGGCACTCCCGTACATATGGCTTCCTCGATGTTTTTAATCACTAATATATGATACTAGCAACTGCTACTCGCATAAATGCTAGCAGGGTATTGGCGTCCAACAACTTGTTTATGAAACCCGCTTTAAAGGTATAGCTTACGTTTCGAGCATCGAAATTGCAAGTTAATTATTTTGGTAGTTATTAAAATGATACTGATGTGATATATCGAGTACACTTCCAAACAGATTGCTAAGAATGCTATTCCCTGTCGATCTAACATCATTTTATTCATCTAAAATATAACGCCATAGCTTTTGTTATATATCTTCTAAACATATGAAAACTTGTAAATACCACGGGACGCCGTGATACAATTCACATTTTCCTGCTTTGAAATTTCAACAAAATCAAACCAGAACTAATGTTACGATAAAATGATTCGTAACAAAATGTTCTACAAGTTATTCAGATTCCTACCTAATATGACATTATTACTTGTAGCTATTTTCAATATTCCTTCACAATTTGCAATTCAAAGGTCGCATGTAAATCACAATGATGCCTCGTAACGCACGTGATCTAATGAAATTTGAATCTTACCCCATTAAAGTTAAGGTACAAGAGAAAATTTGTCTTTCATCAGTCACAATGGAGTTTTCCGATCTAGTATTAACAAAAGATCGACAGAAACATGATGTACAGTTTTGTATGCGAGTGGATGGTTTTTAATCAGCCAACTTTGGAATCTGACCAACAATATTTTTAATCCGACCGCCAGACCAATATGATGACGTAGGCATTCGCGATATCAAATCTTTGTTCACCATTCACCAGTTGGCAGTATATGAAATACAAAATATTACAGTTATCCAAATACTTTATGCCATAAAAATTGCTACAGATATTTTGGATATATTGTGTCCATTAATGTTATTTGTTGATATATTAACGTTCAACTGCTACTCTTAGGAATCTGAATCCATTTTAATGTGTTGTTCTTGATAGTTATACTACCAGCGTCCCTGTTGGAGGAGTCCGTATCCTAATGTGGGGAAGAGCAGTCGTTCAAATGTTATAGTTAAATATCCAGATGTAGAATTGGCTTTCGGTCCATCCGCGAGTTCCACGCGCCCATCGGATCCCTTTCAGTACTGTCTTTTTTATTTTATTAAGGAAACCAACAGTGTGATAATTATTGCATATAAAATTGACAGTAACAATAATGGCAATAATAGGTGTTCCTGTGTACATAAATGCTAATAATGTAATGTTGCTTTGGAATTCAAGTAAACAATAAAATTTTACTTGTAATTTAAACAGTAATGATTCAAAATAAGACGCGAAACAAATCCTAGTTAATTAAATGATTAAAGTAAATAAAATGCTCTCCTACTTATAAAACGTACTTAGCCCGGCCATACATTTACAATATAAATGTTACAATCAACAAATTATAATTTTTAATAAATGTTAAGTATTGTTTTCGTGTTGTTACGTTCATTTTTAATTGTATCACATAACTATTTCCTTCTTGTTGCATCGCGTCACTATAGGTGAAAAACAGTCGGGCATGTATTCGTTGTGGAATCGTCGTCGAAGACTGTCAACGAGCCGCGCAACTAGTGTCTTGTATAAAAAGTGAATTTAATAAATGTTTATCTGATCATCTACAAGCTTTTTAGTATATTTACGCGAATGTTATAGTCACAACAATGAATGTTAAGTACAATAAAAAATAAATAGTTAAATTAATTTTACTTGACCCTCGGTATTTCCGATGCACGACGACTCCTAAGTCGAAAGAATAAAGGAAATCGACTCCTAGGTCTTCAAGAAACATGTAACATAAGCATACCTATTCCTTAAAGGTCGGCAACGCGTCTGCAACACTCCTAGTTTTGTAGGTGTCTGTGGGAGGCGGTAGTCACTATCCACCTGTTTGTTCGTTTGCCGTCTATAACATTCATAAGTATATATAAGTTTTTCTTTTTCTCCTGAGAAAATAAACTTAGACATGTTTTTATCATGGTAATGGATTTTAGATGTTTCTACCAACGATATCGATACGGTACCGTAGATATCTCTTAACGGACAATGGATTGGAGGCCTGGTACTTGAACAACATTCATTTAACTTTATGAAATTGTTGAAAAATATAACAGTGGTATCATTTATTTATATCATGATGGTACTGTTACTTTCCAAAATATCGAACATATGAACTTCACTTTTTGGAGCGATTTTAAATTCCACAACGCAAACTTTCGACTTATATTTGGGGTACTTTTAAATTATAATCAAGAATTGAATGAGAAAATATACCCGAAATAAATATGTTATTATGTTTCATCTATCACGTCTGATTGAAATGACTTCTATAGTTTATGTTGTACCTGCTTGTTTATACTTATGATGACTATCATCATCAATATCATTATCAGCCCTTATCGGTCCACTGCTGGACATAGGCCTCTATCAATGAACACCAAAAGGACCGATCTCCTGCTAATCGCATCCATCCAGACTGCTCAGCGTGGCAATTACGTACGTCGTAGATAAAAATGAAACTATATCTTTATGATTTCATATTATATATTATATATTTATTTCATATTTCACACAATCCCTTTTATTAGTACTTGTACATTACTTCTGACACCGTCGATAAAATGTCCCTACGTTAACTCGTTACCCCAATTTCTTACATTTTTTTACACAACTGACACTTGATGAATTCAAACACTTCTAAGTAATAAAAATGGCATATAGTGTATATACATTAGGTCAATAACAAAATGTAAATTCATATATTGATTTTGGTAATTAAACAGAAATTATTTTACATTTTAAACAACTACATTTGTAAATATAACTTTGGCTAAATTAATAATACAAAATAATAATCTAACCTATGATTTTACTTTACACTACTTTGGTTAAATTAACATCACAAAATAATATACTATACTGACCAACAAATTTATATATATATATTCTTTTCCAAGCAAGCTTGGCGGTTTGTTTGTTGCAAAATACCAAAGTCTTTCAATTCATTGTAGTCTTAATAGACAAATAATAGGATTATGCGATGAACTTATCACACAAAGTTTTACCTCTAAGTAGTCTCGTAAACTATTAAAACTCCATAACGTAATCATAGCAACACAATTTGAAAGTTACCGTCTAGAAAAATAATCCATAAAAATATCTCAGACACACATCTACTCGCAGGTATCCTACACAAGCACGAACTTCACTTAAGTATCCGAGATAAATACTTCACTGTCATCTTGAAGTGACAATTTTCAATAACACAAATGGCTGGGCGCAGAACAGTACAGACTATTCTCACACCTGCGGCATTAGGGGAAGTAAGGCGAAACTAATATAATTCTTTCGTACATTGCTTGTTATTCTGCTAGCTGCGTCTGTGATGTTATCATAAAGAGAATTTGTCATATCTGAATATTTATCATAAGCAATATGATTATTTAGGTAACGAAACAAAGTAAAAAATATAAATTTATCGTAGGTGTGGAAATCCATAATGAGTTTCGTAATGTTATTGGTATGATTCATGTCCCGCAATGGATAACGCTGGTATGAAAAATTTCGTCATAGCGCGTTATCCCTATTTTGAAATATAGTTGGGCCCCAGATGCAAGTCCCCTTATACTAATTCAAACATTTAATCGACCGATGTCGTCGCCCCTAGTAACATGGGTAATTATGGTCTTCCGTGAAAATATTGTATATTATGTTATAACAGCTTGTTTTATACGACTAGTAGAAATCTATGGAATGTACGTTTTATGTCGTATTAGAAGCTGTTACTTTATATATGTGGTGTTGTTGCTACGGTACGGCCTAGTCGGTTATAATTTTTTTATACGCTTAATAGAGCAAACCTGTTGCATGATGCGCGGGCATTCGTATTCACGAAGAAAAATTGATGTCTATTGAAGCATCCGCATAATTTCTATGCATTAGTTCTGGCCGGCTTTGGGTGGTGTTTACTTGACCTATGGCATATTATAGTCAGAGGGGCGTCTTTAAAGCCACCGCAATTGCCACCAGTGCCGCATTTGGTGACGTGTCTCTAGGGCTATTTAGTCCTGTTGATTTATAGTTCCAGACCAACACTACAACCTTCCCAACTTTGGGATAAATCAAAAGGCAGAGGTTCCCATCCTAACCCCTTGATCCGTGCGCAAAAGCACCTCATATCTTCCTGCTCTTTAGTCACCGCCCCTTATAGGATTGAACCGAGAGGTCTGCTCGTTGTACCCCACAAAGAGCAGACCTCAATTGACTTCGCTCAAGTTATCTTTGTCCACCGTAGTCTACTGATTATGACCATCGCGGGGAATATATAACCACTCTTACTCTGGTAACCCAATCCAATATTTTCATTTTGTTTGTAAAACTAAACCCGTTTGTTGTTTATTTGCAACGATCTTTCAAAGGAATAAATTTCACAGAACATTCGGACAGCCAGGAATCTGACGGTATATCACACGTTATTGATAAAATCGGAATCAATGTGACGTGGAAATCGAAAAATACATAACCATACACAGGGATAAGTTTTGCGCCTGGCTCATAATAAGAGCAGACCACTTTGATGCCTGCTGATAATATAACCCATATAATAAAACCATAGATATCACGCAATGCCAGGCGATGGTTATGGGTGAACACAAAATAAGTTCTCAAGTTTTGGATCCCCGTTTTCAGATTTTTCTATCTTTATAATGTTGCCTACAGTGACTGGTATATGATCGAATTTAATATGCCTAGAGCATTTGAGCCTGCCCCGTATACAAAGGATACAACTGCTTGTTTTCCTCCTATGGTATATAAAAAAGAACGTGAAAAAGAATTTTTATAATATTTTTATAATGTACACACTAAGTTATCCTAGTCCTGTGGTAAGTACCGTAAGGATTTGTGTTACAGGTACTAGAATAGAATAATGAAAATATACGTAAGATTTTTATTATAGAAATACATACAATACATATATAAACATCCATGACCTAGGTAGGATTCGAACCTGCGTCATCTGGCGTAACTGAGCCTGCCTGTCGTGGTTTTATAATCAGAGACATTACTACATTGCAATCAAATTGAGCCGGCACGACCAGGAGGCACCAGCTCTTGCTCACATGATACGAAAAGCGAATCATGAGTTATATATTTTCTTTTTATATTATAGGGGGACAAACGAGGAATCGGAGCCCTTCAGCGACTACCGACTCCCATGAACATCAGTATAATTATGCCAATGCGTTGACATCCTTTTCACCTCCCCCTCCCCCCAATGGGCTACCAGCTACTCACAAAACGCACGAGACGCGGCACCGCGATACTTTGGCGGTATCAAGTGAGTGAGAGGTACCTCCCCCGTCATGACGGCAACGGAATTCCGTTGCACTAGAGGATGAATTGTCATGCACCATGAATAAACACTACCTCCTCCTATGCAGTATGGCACTACCTCTTACTCCTCTTATAAGTTTCCGTTGGTCTAAATGTGTGGCGGAGTAGAGGGTAAAATGTGTGCATGACAATTAAGCGGATGTCTATAGGCGTCGGTAGCGCTCATAAGTCTCCAACTGCTCGTTTGTCCGCACAAACTATGAAAAAGTATTAGAATTATAACATGTTTAATTTTTCTTATCGTATAGGTGGGCAAACGAGGAACGGTGTGCTTTACGAATAATGACGCCCATGGACATCCGCATCATCAACATACCGATGCGCTGTCTTTCCTCTCGCCTCCGATGCGGTAAAAATTTCATGCGGCAAGATTGAAAATGCGATTTCACATAGCGTGTAAAAATAAATGTATTCAATTTAACAGATCGAAGCTAACTCCCAGTAGACGATGCGTCTTCTACTGCAAAATTTCCATAAATCAATTTCAATACAAACACCTCTTAGTGAACTCTGTCCGTAGTTGAAGAAGGGTTGGGCCTGAGTTTCAGCGGAATTTAATCACTTTAATAATTAAAGGTTAATTTTTTACATAGCATCTGCATGGTTAATAATTAGGCAGACACAGTCATCTCTACACCATCTCTCCTAATTAATGGGACACTATCTACTGAAAAGCCGTGCAAAGACATCTACAAAGAGGGATAGCATAGCACATCCTTTCATACTTTTAACATAGTACCATATAACAGGGAAGTACCTCCCTGGTAATGCCAACTCGACTTGGCTGTGATGCAGCAAAACTGCCCGGCCTCTAAGTGTTGAACAGATTGCCCATTGATATATCTGCTTCACCAGATGTGACAGTTTATTTGATATTATTTTTATTGACCTATGATAGTTATCAGTTAGGCGACGTAGAAATCTTAGCTTCGATGAACCCATATGGTTGCTGTTACTTCACGCAAGTAACAAGTAGTTCTTCTTCAGTCGGTCCGCATTATACGACATACGTACAGTGTAGCTGTAAAGTGCATTAATAGGTAACATTACAACCTATTTTAGTTTCTTTTTACGCGGAGCAATTCATCTATGAGCTGATACTGGATCTGGGGTTGGTTCCGTCCCTAGTAAGGACTAACTAAGACGACCGACGATAATGAATATCTTAAGCAAGCAACCTTTTATTTTAAACGAATATAGTCAAAACTAAGTTTTAACCAGTAGAAGTATCGATTCTTTTTGTGTGAGATTTCAAATATACATCTTATTCGGAGGTCCGATTGGCCCATTAATAAAGTAGTAATTTAATTTTCAGTAAGTGAAATAGCGTTTTTAATTACCGATACTATCTTAATTTAGTTTTAATTTTGTAATCGTTATTAAGACTTCAAGAAAACTATAAAATGTACAATGAATTGTATTCTTTAAATAAAGCGACATATTTGAAAGTTAATACAAAAATAGCAGTTACTTGTATGAACCAATATAAAACTTACGTAGAACATACTTAGTAATCTGAGACCAAACACAGATATTAACACTGTTGTTACATACATACAACATGCATTGTAAGCGAAATTGGTCGGCTCGATCCAAAATATTAAATTCAAGAATTGATGGTTACTGTCACACCATTTGTAATAGAATTCCGTGAATAAGTAATATTTTTATACTATCTCTATTATTTATTAAATATAATTAATAAATAAATATAATAGTAAATGTAAGAAATATTTTTTAGTAAATAGTAGATAATGTATAAATACGGATTTATTTCATATATATGTATATATGTCGACAACAAAAAGTTTACAAATCTTGTGTGTTTATTCCGTCAGTAGTCAATTGAATACTTGTTAAATAGCAACAAGTGCTTCTTTTCTTCACTCACTGATTATTCACGATCCCTCAGAAGATATGACACATACAAACATAAAGTTGAGCATTATCGCTTTTAATGTGCAGACATTCGTTAAGAAAAAAAAATTAAACTTCAGTTTTCGCCCACCGAAGTTTAGTTTTTTTACAAGTAGAAAACCCAAAAACCCCATATTATAAGTGAATAACATCGCTGTTTGGAGGTGAAATTGCGAAGGCCTGCTAGTAAAATGTAAAGGGCATTTCTGAAAGTTTCATAAGCCTAATTTTAACTAATACGAGCTGACTGTGTTACGGATTGTTGTGGCCTATGGTATAGCCTAAAATTTGGAAATGGTTACAAAAATTACCTATGAACCTATTTGTGCGAAATTTCAGTGACACCATTCCATACAAATATCGTGACAGGATATTTTACATAAACGATGCGTCCCGCGCATGCCTCGCGCTGTGCTATGTATAAAAACATCAGTGCTCTATCTCTTAGAGAGAAAGAGAGAGTCCTTCAAGGATTAAAACAAAGAAATAAATATTTATTGTACATCTGTACTTGTTATAAAACAAAGTTCCGGAAAGATATCTGTCTATACGTGATCAATTTTCTCAAAATCTACTGAACGTATTTTCATGCGGTTTTCATCAAGGGAGACAACTATTCCAGAGAAACGTTTTAGTTTTCTATTTTATTCACAGGCGACGGCTTCATTGTTAGCTGCTGGGCGGGATCGTTACCTATAATATATAAAGTTCAGTACAATATGAAAGTAAAATAAAACTACTTTTACGGATTTTATTGTGGTTTATTTTATTATTTAACTACAGCAACCATGGTCACGGGTGGGTCAGTAAAAATAACTTTATTGTAATAAGTAAGATTTGCGTAAACTTGGGACTGTGATGGATGATCCGTGAGGCTATTTTTTTATTTCAATAGCCTCATGGATCATATCAAATAAAAAAAATATGGAAATTTCAAAAGAGGGGATGGGGCCGGGATCTTCCTTTTACTTTGGGCCCAGTTATAAACATAGTCACACCAAAAACTAGACACAACACCTCAAGACAGCAATATATAATGAGCACAGTTTGCGTTAATCAGAACAACTAAATAATTATATTTCTTCGGGTACTTTTAATGAGTTGTGACATCATGGCACCTGCTATTTCAGACCACACATGACAGTGGTAGATGTAAAGCTTCTGAAACGTCGGGCTAGTTAAATAATTAAATAAACCGCAATAGAATCCGTAAAAGTACCTTTATTGTAGTGTGTAAGATTCGCGTAAATTTAAGACATCACTATGACACCCACAGCTTCGAATGACACCACACACAGGTCCGTGACTTGGATGGCGAGCGGCCCGCGGTTACTCGGCGACAGTTGGAACGCAGTTGTAGTGATCAAATTGAGTCGACCGCAGAAGTACCGGCGAATACGCGATGCGGAATCTAGACTACGTAATGGAAAGTTATTTAATATTTTCACAGTTCGTTTTGTTTTTTAACTGCGAAGGCGGAGTTTTAAATGAACCTTACTTTGTTTTAGATCGAGTTGACGGAATATTAATCCAGAAAGTCATATGGCTTCTCTTCTAGTTTGAATTTAAATCTTTCACTAGATTTATATTTACTTTACTTATGATGGCGGCCATACATCGAGTAGTTGTCATTGACAGAGGAGGCTAGGCAGGTATGTACGAATCGTGATGTGTGGCACTCCATCTCTCCTTACCCCATTACCCCTAATGGGGCTAGCGTGAAGGCGAAGTAGAAGAAGATTTACTAATAAATCTTCGAATAAGCCACGCGACGTTATGATGCGCAACGCTAAATTTACGTGACGTTGCAATACAAAATTTTACGCTACGTTACGACATCATGAGACATTTTCCCATAAACGCTTGCTAGTGTGTTATAATAAAACTACTTTAACGGATTACATCGTGGTTTATTAAGTATTTTATGATCCCGACGTTTCAGGAGCTTTGGCCATGACCGCGGGTGGACTGAGGTAACAAATGTCCTGACATCATAAGTTATTAAAAGTAGCCAAAAATTTTATATAATTAATTAGTTGTTTCGGTTAAGGCAGAAAGCGCTTTTTGTATCATGCAACTGTGAAGTGATATGTTTGGATTTTGATTTGATTATGTTCACAACTGGGTCCCACGCAGAAGGAAGCACCCAGACATCTTCTCTATTGAAATTTGGATACTTTCTATTTCAGTGGCCTCTCGGGTCATCCTCGGACGGAATCTGTATTCTTTCGAGAGGATTTGTGCTTTAACAAATCTATTGTAATGACAGGGCCAACCTCAGTGTGTTCACAGACCGCAGATTGTTTTATGCGACGGTGTTTAATGACAGCTATATTTTTGTTGACACGAGTTCTGATTGATCTTTTTGTTTGTCGTATATAAGAGGGACCACAATACGTAGTACATACAAAAAGATCAACCAATCAGCATAAATCAATGCATGACTAGAATGACATTAAATTGATTATCGTTTCACTGTATTTTGATTTTAGTATCCTCACACTTTTGAAGTGCACTTAAAGCCGTTTATAACTTATTTACAGCAGCCGTTAAGTTGAAAACTTTCTAGAATGCTTTAAAGCCAACGCTTATTTCTTAAGTTTACGCGAATGTCACTACAGTAAAATTACTTTTAAATGGACTATATTGCGGTTTATTCAAATGTTTCGCAATTCTGTCATTTTAGTTACTTCACAACAGCCCCTAGTGATTTATGCTATAATAATGTATCTAAAATATAATAATTAAAGTATCTGTGGACTTACCACAGTACGCGATTTAACCTAGCCCTAAGCCAGCCAGGTACCGTAAGTGCCCCCACCATGGTTCAAGCGCTTTGTCGTGTCGGTGGGGCTTAGTATCATGGGGTAAACCCAGGCGAAGCCAATTGAACCGAGGGGGATCTTTGTACCCCTCTTATAAGAAGAGGGGGGGGCTTAAATATTAGGATGAGGAATCGCTCTCAGTACCCTTCTTATAAGAAGAGGGGACCAAAGAGCAACAGGAGAGGGCGCTTTTGCGCACGGGTCAAGGGGCGAGGATGGGAACCTCACCCCGCACTGTCCCAGAGTCGGTGGGGTCATCCTGCAGTGCTGGGCAACCCCATCTGTGGAGGTGGAGTTGGTCCCTTAGGGGGCTGACCAGCCGTCGAGGTGCCCTGATGATTGTTGTTCCAGGGCACCTCACCAAGGACGGCAGTGGTTTTTATGGGTATTCGGCACTATCATAAGCCGCGAGTCCTACACACCACTGGACCCCACCCAGGACCGGTGAAGGCGCGTAAATGCGTTTCCCCGCGTCAACAAAAAAAGGTAAACCGCACGTTGATACTTCCAATTTTATTTCGTTCTCATTATATCCAAACATAATGTTAATTTTAATGCAAAACAAAAGTCAACGCCCTAAGAGACCAACTCCACCTCCATAGATGGGGTTGCGCAGCGTTACAGGACAACCCCACCGACGTTGGGACTGTGTAATGGGGTGAGGATCCCATACTCGCCCCTTGCCCTGTGCGCATAAGGCCACCTCCTGTTGCTCTTAGGTTCCCTCTTCTTAGGGGTAGCGAGAGCGATTCCTTCTCCTGATCTTTAAGCCCCTCTTCTTTTAAGAGGTGTACAAAGATCTCGTTCGGTTCAATTGGCTTCGCCTGGGTTCACACCAGGCTACTAAGCCCCACCTCCACGACAAGGCTTGAACCATGGCGGGAACCGTGCGGTTTACCTGCATAACTATGGTCACATTGATAGTAACGTCATAATACAATTACATAACGATCAATATCCTCTAATGTTCCAAATGAAAGCAGCTAT
>JAFELO010000763.1:35551-52199 GCA_017140195.1 Eumaeus atala
ATATATATATTCCATGGAGTTATAGAGATAAATAAAAGATTTTATAGATAATATTTGCTTCGGCTGTTGTGTTCGAAAGTTAAGTACACACATCGAATACAAAAAAAGAAATAACTGAAATGTATACGTATGTTTATATACAAAAATATATTTTAAATTTATTTGTTACTAAAATCTGGCTTTGTTTACAAGTTTTGGGGGCCAATGTGAGGCGACTGCCGAGTAATTTCCCTTCGCACCCTTTATAATTTGTCCAAATTATTGCGGGTCACCAACCCGTAAATTATTTCAGACATCTCGTTTGTTAGCGGCCGACGAGTTGATTTTAATATATATTTCATCCTGACGTAGAGCATAATATGTACTATAGTTGAAATGTTCTTACATTGCATATACTCTCACTGAGGCTATATGGTCTAAGTGTATGCAAGTTTTCTATCATCAGCTGTATTGCATAACATACACTACGTTTATAATGCCTTTAGTTTATGGTCTACGGCTTCTAAAACGTCGGACTAGTTAAATAATTAAATAAAACGCGTTAAAATCCCTTAAATTAATTTTATTTTAATAAGCCACGAGTGATAATTTATTCGACTGCCAATGGATTGTGCTTTATGGAGGAATTGAAAAGTCATGCATTCATTATACGTAATGTGTCTACATATGTGTGAATTATTGAATGCTTGTTTGTGTGCCTTAATTACGCGTTTTCAATTTTGTTTTCTTAGATTCCATTGTGGATTATGTAATGTGTTTCTATTGAAGAATATTCGCGAAAAAATATTATATTTTTCTATAGCCGAATGCAAATGAATCATTACGAAGCATGCCGGCGATTCCCACTTGATTTCGCATTTCTTTGAATTTGAATAATTCCCAGTGAGCTCAATCTGAACCTGGTCTGTCACAAAGGTCCGGAAATTAATCCGAACCCTCTATTTAAGTTTTCCTTGTGTATATGGAAGGGCATTGTTTTTATTTCCATTTCCTTATATACCGAACTGTCACTCTTGGGCATCCGTGACTGTACATAAGACAATTTTTGTGTGCACATGATTTTTAGTTTTTTTACAAAGTACGTAACGTAACATGTGTACACCTTTAATACGGACGGGTTTGAGACTCTGAAATTGTATCTAGGTAATTTTGAAAATCAATTGAAAATTAATTGACATTCCAAAATTTTTGTAAAACCAAATTTTCATCCAGCCCATGAAATGTATTGATTTAACTAAATTACAATTTTTATAAATAATAATAAATAGATGACTCAATGACCTCGATTGAAAAATCAGCTTTGGAGCTTTAGCATAATCCTAGTCTTATATTTAAAAAGACCGCAAACTCTATTTAATCAAACTGTTTAAACCATTTATCGGATCTTAATTAAACGTTAAACTGGCACCGCAACGAGCTGTATACGTTAAAATCACGAGCGCAAAAATTGCTATGCGGAGTCATCTCGGCGGCCGTATTGGCGTTCATTGAAAAAGGACTATGTCCAGCAGTGGACCGATAAGGGCTGATAATGATGACGTTGAGTTATCTTAAAGTCTACGCTGCACTACAGGTAATTTTGACCAGCACACTTACATAAGACAGCGTGAAATGTAGGCTGTGCAATGCTTTCGCCTTTTGTGTGGTGTACCGTCTGGAAACTCTGGGGATATTTATAGACAGTAACTGAATCCATCGGAAATTTCAAGGATTTAAGTGTTATTGGATAGTGTATATGGCTCGTGCTCTCTGTGGCGGTGGGCATCCTGCTTGTGATGATGATGACGATGAAGTGTTATTGCCCTATATATATTTACATATGACAAACTATTCTACGAGTAGTAAAACGTTTTAAAGATTGCATCAACGCGATGCAACTTGTTAAGAGCATATTCTAGTAAAATTTATTGTGTGATAAATAAATAAAAACACCAACTGGCGTACTTTTTGGTAAGATAGAGCCATGCTGTATTGCGGCTGAATTGGGCGAGCATGACTGGGGAGGTACCACTTTCTCACACGATGCCGCCATCAGGTGTGAAGTTTAATGCGCCTTGTGAGAGCATGCTTTCACAAAGTAACTAGTAATTTTATGGGCGCCAGTAGCCATCAAACACATAGTAATTTTAAGGGCTCCAATAGCTATCAAAAGGGGCTGCAAGTTGATCCACATGTAATATATTTGAATAAAACTGTACCAGCGTATACAAATGGCCACCATAACAGAGACAGCCGTAACAAAAAAAATGTATTTTTGTTCTTTTTTTTTAATTCAGAAAGTTATCTAGTTTATTGTTATAGTAGTATCATGATGTTCCATGTATGTTGTAGGATATTTTCGATTCTGCGTCATCAATCACTAGTGTTCGTTGACACTAGTGCCATGCGCTCTTTTATTTTATTTGTATGCTCGATGCCTTTTGTACGTTAGAAGTGGCGTTAGATTCTAGTCTCTTATGCGACATATAAGGTGGCATGTTGTTATAAACGTGATAACATTTTAATTTTACAAAAACCAGCTACCACTGTAACAATTATATTTTAAAACTTAAATATTTTATAAAAAGTATACATATCTGTCATCTTTGACCACAAGGCTTGATGTGCTCTGTGTTGAAGAAATGTCACTCTTTTTCCTTTTGGCGATGGCGAGGACGGACATAATTGCGATGGCTGAAACTATCTGCCATTGCCAAGCTATAATTAAATAGTTTTTTTCTCGTCAGCCGGTAATCTACATATTCGTGTCACAATGCACGAAATTAATATTTAATTAAAAGGGTGTGTTCATGATTTCTTGCTGACGCCATGTTTCATTGTGGTTTTGGTTCTTAAATTCTATTTAATTGTGACAGAGTTTATATATTGCCTGATTTTAGTTGGCTCATGAAGCCAAGAGATTGGGATTCTTAACGGTTGTGTGTCCCTTTTTAGGGCTCTACTCTTTTTTACTTTTGATTTTTATTTTTCTGTTATTAAACACTATATTATTCAAATATTTAATATAAGGAATGAAGGACAATCCGTGACAATTAGTGGTTGTGGAAAAATAAAAATATATATTAAAGGACCATCCAAGTAGCATCCGGGAGTCTCGGCCAACTACCCAAATAAGATACCCTCACTATTACTAACCAATATCAAAAACTGTATTAATTCCATTGTTGTTCTCGTACTATTTTAAGTCTGTCCTGGATTGTGAATTTGAAAGACCAAATGGAAAGTTTAGCTAAATGTTTACAGTCTCTAACCCCATGTGAATACCTTTTATAGAATTTACAGATTTATAAATTTTTATAGAATCTTATAGAACATAAATTGTAACAATTGTAACACCATAAAAAAATAAAATAATACATACGTACACATCTTCAAGGCAATGAGAATCAAGTGTCTTTAGTCATGATCATAGAATACTACCTTTAAATAGAGATAATTACAAAATTATTATTTTTATTTTCTTACATCAAAGTGAGAGTAACGTGTCATCACGCAACGATTCCTCCGCATATTTCACTTTTTAATATCACGGTAAGCGCTCTAAAGGATTGAACTACAGTTGCCTATATGGCCTTATAAGTTTTCTACGTCCTCCATAGTGATTATACTTACTAGTCGTTGAGTTTCTGCCGGACTGGTAGAGGCACTTACGCACACTGCGCGACGTGCTGGGACATGCATCCAACGCCCGGCCCTTTGGAAAGGGTATACGCTTCCTAGCGCAGTCGCCGGAGAAGTTCCGGGCGGTCCAGGCCATCTTGATAATTAATAAAATTATGACAGCCCTGACGAAGGGGAACTCGGCGGTGCAATGGCACTGTTACTCTAGCCAGTGGGGACGGACACCGAGTGCATTGCCGAGGAGCTCAGGTGCCTGGGCTACCCGGTGCGCTTCGTGCGGCACATACCGGCGAGAGGAGTAAATAAGACGTCTCTACGAGGTGGAAGAGCACCTCTGCATGCCCGCAGTAGTCGTAGAGGGGTGGAAGGGCAGACAGGGACCAGCACAGTGTCACCGATGCCAGCCACACTGCCACCGGGAAATTAGGTGCGTCCGCTGCGGTGGGGTCCATGCAGTCGGGGATTGCCCGCTGCCGAAAGGAGCCACCCCGACCTGCGCTAATTGCAAGGGCCCGCACACCGCCAATGACCGAAGGTGTAAGGCCTTCCTCAGGGAGGCCAGAGCCCGAGGTATGACCATCCGCCCACCTATCCCACCCAAGCCCGCTGTGTAGAAAGACCAGTTTCGACAGGTCCCTCACGGCCGACACCACGCCGCACCTGTGCCCGCGGCTCCGTTGCGTAGGGAGATACATGTCGAGTACGGACCAGGCCCATCCAAACTCAGGCAGATGACAACGACCAAGCCCAAGAGGAGGGACATCCAAAGCTGCCACCCTCCGCAACAGGAGACCGCCGTGATCGCAGTGCGCCAAGTACCTACAAAGGTTAGGGACCCGGAATACGCACGCTCTCCAACACGCACACCGACTCACCACACATCGCAGACACCGACTCCAACACCACGGACATCAGTACCCCCACCTACGTGGGGACCAAGGGGCTCCGAAGGGGAGCGGCGCCAGCGCGACGAGCCCAGGGTCCACGCTGACGATCATAGGGAGCTAATACGAGAGATCGTGAGGTGATCTCTTGGATGTGATCGGAGGGCGGTCGTGATGGACGAGCTGTCCAGAGTGCTGAGGGACCTGCGCATCTGGACGCAAATCATGCACGCACGAGGCCAACCAACGGGGAGCCAGTGATGGATCGAGATGAACTCAAGGTCGCTTACTGGAACCCCGGAGGTATAGGAGGCAAGGGCGACGGTCCTCGGCTGCTCGCTCAGCAGTACGACTTACATGTCCTTCTGCTGGGCGAGAATTGGCTGAGGCTGACGCAGAGCCTCCGGCTACCGAATTATATCGCGTATCGGAGGGACGAGGTGTCGCCGAGCGGCAGGCCGTACAGAGGTACGGCTGTGCTCATTCGGCGTTTCGGCGGGATATATATATCATATTACGGAACCCTTCCTGCAAGAGTTAGAATCGCACTTGGCCCCTGTTTATTTACAAATCTACGTTCTCGAACGTTACTTTAGTAACGTAATAATTCATAAGTAGGAACCATTGCCCTCCTGATCGCGTAGGTGGATTTATTTTTCTCGGACAAATAAAAACATTGCCTCTCCCTCTCAAATGCAACATCGGCTACACACAAGTAGCACGGAACTTGACGGTATAGCTGCACCTTTATGACGATATCATGTGGGCGAGAGGTACTTCACCGCTTGTGCTGGCCTAAATCGATTGCAATGAGCATGGCACTACCTCTTACTATTGTTATTGTTAGCTACTTCAAGTCGGAAACATTTCTTATGGAACTCTGTTAACTTTCTACAAAATGCTCAACCGAAATAAAAATCGAAAAAGATGCATGAAATAATAGTAGGTAGTAAGTAAGTAATACGATTTAGTATGAAACTATTATTACTCGTCATGTCTTCGCACTCTTCCCGTTGCCGGGTCGAGGGGGGTCCAGACCGGAGTTTAGCTCCCTACTGGAGATGTGTTGTTCGAGCCACGTTAATACGAGGCTGTGGTTGATGCGAGGTCATGTTGACCTCTGAGTGCGTATGCACATATGTTTATGTGCCTGGGCTATTGGTATCTTTGTACGATCGGCGTCTATCCATTTGTCGGGGCACTCTCACAGGTCCCAGAGCGAACTGGGAAACGTGTATGGTTCCACTCCTGTGATGCCCCAATGGACAGGCACCGAGTCGCACGCTGTGTTTACGATACGGTGTATTGGTGGAAAAGTAAAGGTCAAAGGTCAGACGCGACAAACAGAAGAAAAGAAACAAAAAAAAATTAAAAAGATGGGTCCTGGCCGTGAAGTTGGTGTCACGGGAGAAGCGGCGGGCCGTATCCTTGCGGGAGCGTGGCAACGGGGTTGTCACGTCCCACTCGGTACCGCCCGTGCGGTGTCGGCGATGTCCGTCTGCAGCGTCCAGCGAGAGGGAGAAGTGTATATAAGTATATAACTATATAACCTGCGAAAAATGAAGTCAAATGGATTAGTGATTTCTTTTTTTTTCTTTCTAGCCTGTGTGGGAGGTATACGGAAACTGGTTATCCGTCCCCTCCCCCCCACGGCAGGCTATATTTGTCCGGGGGGCGGGCGTGCCAGGGCGCGAGACCCCTGAGAGTCTCGTGCTCCGACGCGTCCGCCTCTTCGAACAGGTTGCTCGACATCCTGCCGACAAAGACATCAAGGGGCTCGACGCGCAGGTCCCTGAGTATAGTATGGTTCCTCACGAACCTTGGAGCCTTGACCAGTTGCCGAAACACCTTGTTCTGAACGACACGGAGCTTCCGCTTGTTCGTATCGCTCAGCAAGTGATGCCAGGCAGGAGTCGCGTATGTTAGCCTCGATCTTATGTGGATGTTGTAGAGTGTCATCCTCATTTTTAGTGGGATGGCACTCGCCCGCAGGAGTGGCGGTGGCTGATCTGGCCTTTCTGATGGCGGTTTCGGCCTGACGAGCCATCGTGAGTCCGGAGTCTAGCACGACTCCCAATTAGTTGGCTGTCCTGTGCCATGGAATCGCGACGCCCTGTACCTTGAGCGCACCGACGGTGCTCTGTCTGGGAAAGGTGATCGCTTGTGATTTAGATGGATTGACCGCCAGCCACCATTTCTGGAGCCACTCCGGCAGGAGATCGAGGGTTCTCTGTAGTTTTTTGGCCGCGTGCCTCGCGTTAAGAGACGCGGCCAAGAAGGCGGTGTCGTCCGCGTAGAGCGCGGCGGTCACTCCGGGGGAAACAGGCACGTCCCCGGAGTAAAAGTTGTAGAGGGCTGGCAAGAGACAGCTCCCTTGTGGTACACCTGCACGAATACATTTCCTCTCGGACAAGACCCCGTCCACTCTCACCTGGAGTGTCCTGTCAGAGAGAAATGACGCAATCACTTTTATGAGATGTTTAGGCACATTGCTTTGGATTAATTTGTATATTAACCCGTTATGCCATACGGAGTCGAATGCTTTTTGCATGTCGAGGAATACGGCGGCTACAGCTTCTTTGTTGTTTCTAGCTACTGCGATCAAATGGGTGACCCTGACCAGTTAGTGAGTGGTGCCGTGGTTGGGTCGGAAACCGAATTGCTCGTGTCTGAGTGGTAGAAGTTGTCTCAGTATGAGCAACTCTAGGGTCTTCGACAGAGTGGGTAGCAGAGTTATCGGGCGATAGTTTTCTGCTCTCCTGCTGTCCTTACCCTGTTTTTGCAACATGATGATGTGGCCCAACTTCCAGCTAGTGGGGAAGTGTCCAGTGCGGACGATGCCGTTCAACAGTCTCGTTACTGCGGGGATCGTCTCGAATGGAAGGTGTCGCAAGGCCATGTTGGTGATTCCGTCATGCCCGGGGGCCTTTCTGGGTTTCAACCCCTTGATGGTGTTCCGTACCATGTTGGGTGAAAAGTGAAATGCCGCTGCGGCGATTTCTCCCGTGCCTGGGGCTTCCAGGTAAGCTTCGACCGCGGCTTCGACCCGGGCGGTGTACTCGGAATCGACCGGTGGGAAGGGGGTGAAGTGGGCCTCCAGATGGGTCGCGAATATATCCGCTCTGTCTGGGGCACTGTATTTTGTAGTGCCGTCTCCGTGTATTAATGGCCTACTTGGTGCTTTCCTCTTCGTTAGAGTGCGCGTCAGGACCCGTAGTGCCTGCTAGTCTTCGCCGGCCTCCTCGATTCTCCTCGACCATCTGTCCGAACTTAAAGCCGCAAGTTCGGATTTGACCCTCTCAGTGAGACGGTTCAGGTGAGTCTTTATCGTGGGGCAGCGAGTAGACTGCCATCTTCTTCGAGTGGCTCTCTTCTCTTCGAGAAGGAGTTGGAGGCTTCTTGGCAATTTGTCCTTGCCATTGGCGCCTGAGCACGAGAGAGTTTCGGTGGCCTTCTCTAAGGCGGTGCAGATTGAAGTCTGCATCTCTTCGGCTAGTTTCTCCACGTCTTCCGCGGTGTTGACGGGCAAGTTCGGGGTGGAGTCGTTGAGGCGGGAGGCAAACCCTTCCCAATTTACCTCGTTGTGCAATTCCGCCAGCACTGGCATGTGGACCGAACCGAGATGTTTTTCCAACACTTCTAGTGAGAAGTGGCCCTCTAGGTTCTTGGTGATGGCCACGTCCAGTACATCTGGCTGGAACGCTTGTTGATCCGGATAATGGGTCGGATCCGTGGGGCCGTGAACCGTGTAGTCCATGTCGTCTGCGTCCGCGAGGAGTCTCCTTCCGTTCGCGTTCGTGAGACGAGAGTTCCAAGACGGGCTCTTGCAGTTGAGGTCGCCGGCGATCACAGTCGGCTCTTCTGAGAGGAGCCGGTGGATGTCGGCGACGTCCAGTGCGTCACCCGGAGCCTTGTAGGCTGCGAAGAGTATGATTGGCTTGTTGCCCGCCTTTATCTCCACGCCTATCGCTTGGAACGATTGTATCGCAGGGACTGGGAGTGGCTGGTGTATGATGTTTCTTTTGACCAACACCATCACTCCTCTCTTCGCTCGGTCGTTGGGATCGTCGTATCTGTACGACGTGTCACTGGCGATGAAGAATCTCTGTCCGGGTCTCAAGTGGGTCTCGCCGATCAAGGCGATGTCGACTTCCCGTGCGCACAGGAGTTGCGTCAACAGCGCCCGTCTATCCGAGACGCCCCTCGGGTTCCAGAAGAGGATTCTTATCTTGTTTCCTGCCACTTCTGGAAGGTTCTAGTTATAAACTCGACCAGCTTGGGTATGCTGGCCATGGCTATAGCTAGGTGGCTGGAGCTACTATAGCTATTATAGATGTCCATGGCCAACTCCATCAGGCCGGAACAGGTGTGGCCGATGAAGGCGGCCATTGACGTCGTCTGCGTCACCGCTTGTTTTTCACGCGGTGTGGTCACACCGCTTGAGGGCTTCGGTTTGGGAGACGGTGCGGGTGCAGCCGGCTTCGCCGGTGCGGGTGTTGCCGGCTTCGCCGCTGCGGGTGCGGGCGAGGTGGTCGGTTTCGGGAGGGCGGGTGCAGCGATGGGGAGAGCGGGGTCTACCTCCATTTCCGCCTCGGGTGTCACTCCTTGAGTGACGGTGGCCTCCTTGTTCTTCTTTTGCTTCTTCTTATTTTTCTTTTTGGGCTTGAGCCCTGGGGTCTGGACTGTGGCCTGAGATGAGGCCCTGGGGATGGGGTTATTCGCCTCCGCCATTAGAGACGCGGCTGTCGGTGGTGGTAGCTCCACCTGTGGAGCTTGAAGCAGCTGGGCTCTCACCGTGGTGATCGCCACCGGTCCGGCGCGCTTGTTGCGCGCCTCTCGTTTGTACACCGGGCAGGCGGTGCTGTTGGCCGGGTGGGCCCCGGCGCAGTTCGCACAGACCGGCGGGTCCGTCTTGGGGCGCTTACAATCGCGCGCGAAGTGCGGTTCGCTGCAGCGAACGCAGGCGATCCTCCGGTGGCATTGTTTAGACGAGTGTCTAAACTGCTGGCACCTGTGACACCGAGCGGGGCCTTTCTTGCCCCTCCATGCGTCGATCTTGATGCCTGGTGGATTGAGCATCTCAGAAACCTTGTAGATCTCTGTTATCGCTGCCTCCGTTCTCTTAATGAGAGCGAAGAATATGCAGCCGGGTCTGCCCTGCCTCGCCTTGATCTGGCGGGCGTACTCGGGCTCGAACCCCAGGCGTTCAAGCTCCTCCATAATATCTTTGGGGTCTGTGTTCTCCAGCAGACCCCTGATCGCCACTTTTATACTCCTCTCCTTCGGGAGGGAGTACGAGAACCAGCTGAGTCCCTCTGTCGCCTCGAGGTCGCACAGGTACCTCTGCGCAGTCCGGAACTCGGCCTCGCTCTTAGGCGAGAAGCGCACCCCCTTGCCGAGGGGCTTGGCATTCGGGCTGTGGCCGAGTAGTTGCCGCAGCTTGCCGAAATGTTGTACCCAGTTGGGCAACACCTCAACAACGAGCGGCGGGTACCTGGCCTCACCCTTTTTTTGCGCGTCTGCGCTGGCCGGCGCCATTGTTTGCGGCGCCACTGGAATGCGCAGGTAGTGTGCTCGGGGCCGGCGCCGCCGTCGCTTCGGTGAACGTAAGAGTGCGAGCGGGACGGGGAGAGTCCCCGTCTCTCTTCCTCTCTAGCATTTTTTTGGGCGGCGATAAGGTAGGTGACCCTTGGTCTCTTGTGAGGGACCCTCGTCTCCTCACGTGTCTGCGGGTTCGGCGACGTCTCCTCCGCCGACTCCGCTATGCAGTCGCTCTCGTCGACTGCCGCTTCTGATGTGGTCGAGGACTGCGAAGCGCTGTCCAGCTCCATCTCGTCGCTGCTCGACGACTCCACGGAACTGCTGCAGCTTCTTCGCCTCCTCGGGCTTGATGGTGGCGATGAGATTGGGGATATGGTCCCCGTGCAGGGCTCGAGGGCCTGCACTGGAGTGTGGATTCTTCACCTGCTTATCTTCGAGGTGGGCAGTCTGCGCGTGAACACTTCGGCGGCCTCACAGTCGCCGGGCGGTCCAGTTGGCGGTGATCTGCACCGAAACTTCAAAAACTTCTCTTCAGAGTGGTTAGTCACGCACCGCGGTGCGGACAATAGCGTCGGACACAACAAAGGCGGGCGAGCACAGTCGAAAGACACGTCTGCTCGCTACCGTAGTTGAGGTCGAACTCCTCGAAACTATTATGTGACACCTTTAGATACTTTTACAGTTGTAGGCATTGTAGAAGGCGCAGGCGACTTGCTTTGAACATGTAAAGCAATGTTCCTATTGGCCGTTTACTTTACCTTACATCGCCGCCGTTTTCCGTTACAACGTGGCGGCATGAATTGCAAGTCGGAATCTTCTTTTGAAAAACAGTAGTTAGGTATACCGAGATTACCACACGCAAGTTCTTTCATCCGTCAGAGGGTGAAGAGGGGTACGGGCCCCTCAGTTTACTCCCCCTTTCCATGAGCCAAACGTTCACGTCAGCGAGGCCAATGTAATTACCACGCGTTACCTTCAATGATAATGAAATTTTCATTGAAGTTAACATTTCGTAAGCGGCGCTAAAAATACCCCTGCCAACTATCCCTACTATGGTTCAAGCCTTGTCGTGGCAGTGGGGCTCCGTAGACTGGGGCGAACCCTGATACTCTGGGTGAAGCTTACTGAACCGAGGGGCTGCTCTTTATACTCCTCTTACAAGAAAAGAGGATTGAAGAGCTGTAGGAGGAGGCGCTTTGTCGCACGGGGTCAGGGGCCAGGATGGGAACCTCATCCTATTGCACTGTTCCAAATTCGCCAGGGTCGTCCTGTGATGTATGCAACCCTTATGTGGAGTCCCAGTCCCAGGCACCACTAGGTCCCACCTACGGCCGGTGATGGCGCGTGAGTGTGTTAACAAAAAACCAGCGTTAACAAAAAAGTCTTAAATACAATGACTTCGCGTCTCCAATATACGTGCAGTCACGTGCGCACTACATATTTATATAGTGATATATAGTGCGCACGTGACTATATAACATTTTAAGTTAGTTTAAGTTTTCACTTCTAGTCTGGTCCCTATGACTGCCCGTTGCCTATTTTTATTTTAATCGATTTGGTAATATGAAAGCAAATTAAAAGAAGGAATTAAATTGTAGCGATGTAACACTATCATTGTTCTATGATATCGCTATGGTGACATGTTTAGGTTGTACTTAGGGTAAAATTTATATATTTTCCTAAGCTCTATACGTCTTCGATTCAGTACATTAATAAAAATAAAGTTACAGTACTTATAAATATAAAAAAACTGGCACCCTTGTCAAATCCCCTAGCTCAGGTAGCCATCCCCGATATCATCTGATATAGACCTAGCGTTGTGCATGTTTTCGACAAATATAAGTTTGACAATATCAAAGAGGATCATAGTCAATATAAACTTTAATCATTTTCAGAGAGGAGAGCATTTAGTTCACCTTAGAACCGCTACAGTTTATCGGTCTCGTCTTTATCTTCGGTGATATCATGTGAGCAAGAGTTACCTCCCCAGTCATGCCGGCCCAATTTAGCTGTAATACAGCATGACGGTTTTTATAAAGATCTACTCTTTAAAAAAACCAGTTACGGGGGTACAGTAACTTGTTTTTTTTTTTTTTTTTTTTTGGGTAAAGACTTGCCGCCGCTACGACAATTGTAGCAATGCTATGTTGGCGTAGCAGACGAAATTCAGTAAAATGTGACATGATTAAAGATATTCATCCGGACTCTGGCGCAATAAAACAATAATAAAGATGTCACTTTCTTGTATATTATTAATAAAAGAAATATTATTCTAATGGTACCGGGCCACACCAGACTTTCAAGCCATGAACGTACCGATGATAAGAAAATAATGTACTGCAGAAAATTAATATGTTGTAATTTAGCCCAAACCACTGAGATTATCTGCGGATAAAGTCGAGGGTATAAGCTAGTTGTAAATAAATTGCTCACCTTTCAACCCGCGGAGATAGTGCAAATATAAATATGTACTCCCCCAATTTCATAGCCCTTGTGTAGGGCTAACTAAAAAGTTTGCTGCGTATTGTGTGTAAAATGCGGGTGGGTGTACAGTCAATAAAAGCATTTCTGAAACAAAATAAACGCATATTATAATGGACTGTTTGGAATTTGGGGCCTTTTAGCGTCAAAGGATGTGCTTTTCATTTTACACGCTTTTGTGTATGATATCTAAAAAAAAAAAAGGATTTTTCGACATATTGTCTACAGCTGGTATTTCTGGGTTGGATGATACGTACGTGTAATGTTAATACTTGATAATTTTACAAGTTATGGCTTAACATTTACGAATACTTGTCACGACAGTTTTTGCTATAGCATAGTAAGCCGCGCTGTGTGCGCATGTTTCTCTGTATGTCCCTCTCGGTCTCTCTAATAAAAAGCAAGCCAACTATTTTCGTTATGTCTTTCTATTTTCCTTTGAACAGTGTAGTGTCACGATGGTTATTTTTGTTTTGTTAGGTTCATACATAATAAAAAGTAAGTAATTTTATGACAAAAAATAAATTTAAAAAATATAATAAGGCCTTCGTTAATTGTTCGAATTTGATGGTAATCATTTGTAATATTTCCGTAGCGTTTTTAATATTTAATAAAAATATGAAAGCGACAAAATTGTTAAACAAACACGATCAACAAAAAATCTCTAAAAGATAAGAAAATCCTAACAAAGTTTTATTGTTATAAATATTGAAATGAAAAACTTAGTTATGTTTTGCCAAACTCTAATAAAATTAGATAACTAATACCAATTACTCTATAAAATTTGGTTTATTTAAATGAAAAAGTATACCAAATTCTAATTAATAAAACACGGGACGATTAGAATAATTACACGTTTGTAGGGACACAAAATAAATACACCCCTGCACTAACCATACATCGTAACCTTGTTTGAAGGGGCGGATTTTTTTCACGATTCTCTTTTCCCCGGGATACGATATCGAGTGCTATCAACGCGGGGCGCACTTCAAAGCGTCTCGTTGCGTAGCAACGGTCGCGATACTCCGTTCCAACTGTAACACGGTCGCTTTAATTAAGTCCAGGTTTGCACCTAGGTACTAATACGATCACTAGAACATGGCTGTGTAGTTTCGATACCTAACGCGCAGTTACAGGGTACATTTCACTTTGAAAGTTTTTATTTTATTGCATCGATTATTGTATACAATTTATTGCTGAAATGCTTTAGAGGAACGATCATTAAATTTAAATGTGTTTAAGAACCTCGTCAAGTCGTGAAGTTTAACGTTTTAGTATAAATTGTTTCATCCATTATTCAACGTTGTAGCACGGTAAATTGTCTTGCTTTGACAATTTTTAAGAGATTCAAGTGCCCTTATAATGAGAACATCACTTGAATTTAGCTGTTGAAATAAATTATTTTTTTACAATGTTGTTAAAGGCAATATATTAGCAAACTTTTATAAATTATGACTTTTTTTACAAAAGCCACAAGTTGCTGAAGTTTGCACCTTCATACAAATGATGTTCTTGCATCATTGTTCAAAATATTGATAGAAACAAGATAAACTATATATAAGCACTTATTATACTCTTTATATATAAGAACTTATTATCACGCGCAGTATTATGATATTATATAATAAACAATTGCGTGGTAACGTCAACGTGGCGTGTCGGCCACTTCAACATACATTGCCCGTAACGACATCGGCAGATGCTACAAATCTCAGCCATTCTGTACAGAGGCATCAATGAATAATGTATGACCTGAGCGTGGTAGTGTTCCGGTAACATTGCAACTGTTAACGTATTTCTTTTCGGTATTTATTACCGGCTTCCCTCGTATCTTCGTGCAGACTTGAGCAACTAGAATTTACGATATTATTGTTTTAGGTGTGGACTTTTTAAGGCCTTTTGTAATGGAATATGATTCACACGTGAAATATTAAGAGTTCATGGCGATCGCGCTGGATTAAAACGTGGAGGTAAAAGATTGTACTATGACACGTGGCAAGAGACCACATTCGATTATTTGTTACACTACTATATGTTGGTTTTGGCTTTTTTTTTTAATCCTACCACAAATTTAGTATTGCTGTGCTTATAACAGAGCTCGAGGCGTATCTTAGACTTTATTTTTATAGTACAGGGGGTAAAACGTACAATTGGAGCCAATTGGTGATTACAGACGATCATAAAACCTGCATATGTGGATGTGTTGCCCTCATACAATTATTATTAGACATAATTTGAATGTCATATTTTCATGAGTCTAGATAAAGCTGACTGTTATATTACTACTGCACACTCTGTAGGAGGTATGGCCATTCTCGATCATAGCCGAACTGGGCCAGCGCCACAGGGTAAATAACTCTCACACTCATAATGTGGCCATAAAATGACATCTTTTTAATGTTCTATACATATTTGTTTACCCTGTTTCTACGTTTATGGCTAACGTTTTTAAAAAGTACATTTTTTTACCGTATGCATGAGTACAACCAGCAAACATACTTACATTTTGATTGGTAATGCACAAGATCCGTATGAGTCAGTGAGTCACAATATTATACTATAATAAGACTAAGAATACAATTAACGGTATACATATTTTTATTTAATCACGTACGTACTCTAAAACAAAACATATTTGAAATTGACAGATAAGAGAAAGTTGGTACACTGGAGCTACTTATTCCACAATGGATCTTTTTTCCAATAGCCCTGCTAAAAGAAAACTTGCATGACTTACGCAATCAAAGCGTGTACATTTATTATCAATAAAATGTTTACATTTCCTATATGTTATATAACTTTCTTTTTTTTTTGTTGACGGGGGGAAACGCATTTACGCGCCTCCACTGTCCCTGGGTGGGGTCCAGTGGTGTGTGGGGCTCGCGGATGGGGGCACAGATGGGGTTGTCCCGCATCACAGGACAACTCCACCGACTTTGGGACAGTGCAGTTTGGGACCCCTTACCCGTGCGCAAAAGCGCCGCTACTTTTTGCTCTTTTGTCCCCTCTTCTTATAAGTAGGGGTATAAGAGCGCCGCCACTTTTTGCTCTTTTGTCCTCTCTTCTTATAAGTAGGGGTATAAGAGGGGTTCAATTGCGGTTTCCTTAAATAATGGCAATGCTACAAGCTTTTGACAAAAATTATTTATTTGGTCATTCCAGGCTGTTTCCAATTTGGCACATATATCGATCACCAGATCTTATTTTATTTTACTTTGCGACTTCAGACAGTAGTCTGAAGTAATATAGTAATATTAGGAGCTCTCGTGACCTCTGTACCAGGATCGTGTCACAATGATTTAGTGTGACGATTCAAACGACAGTTACCGCAAGACGTTACATAATGACCGGAAGCACAAATTTGGTGTACATTGTCACAGCAAAGATTATTTAAAAATATTATAATGAACCAATGCCAATACCATTGTATTCTTCTTCAATATTAGGAAAAACAAAATCGAGAACCTACATCTTCGTGCGGTACTTCCGCTATGTATTATGGTAGTATCTATATTTATTATGAATCGAAGTGCCCAAAAGCCGTCTGTCTATATGTGGTCTATTTACTTATAATCTACTGAACAGACTTTCATGCCGTTTTCACCCTTGAATAGAGCTATTCCCGAGGATTGTACAATTTCGCCTCTGTTATTCACTGGAAAAACTCTGAAACAGATAATTTCAGATGGTTTCCTACGTTTGTGCCAAATCATATCCGAATTCATTCGACAGTTTATGCGTTAGAGAGTAATTAATGTATGTGCCATATTTTATTAAAATTAATTTATAGCTTAATAGTTATTGGGTAAAAGGTTAATAAACCTACAAACAGATGCTACTAGTAGGATGGGATTGTACATACCTGCATCTTGAATACTTTATCGCGGCAATGTTTGTATAAAAGTATAATTTAGCAATTAATACATTAATGAATTCCTTATTGTTAGTTATAATTACGAACCGAGATATTTTATGTGATATTTTATAATAAAAAATGTTGATCTATTTTCATTTTATTCGTGTCATTCGCTATTAATTTAAGTTAAATATTTCAAGATTATAATATTGTTGTCCATTTGTTTCTTTTTGTTATAGTAAAGGGGGCAAACGAGAAAATCGTT
>JAFELO010000763.1:52285-79736 GCA_017140195.1 Eumaeus atala
TATAAAGACTAAGAAATGTATTCAAATTTATAAACGAACACGTGTCTATTTATAAAAACTGAAACACTTTGATGTCGACGTGATGACAAGTTCGATCCAATTGTCGAATCCGCACCGGCGACTCGGTTTAGTTTAGTCAATTGAGAAACGCAAGATCACGAACAAGATTAAATTTTGTTGGATACGGAGGGGATGCGAAACAAAGAAAGGCCCTGTAGGGCGGGCGGGGGCACGTGTTAGGCGGGTGGCAGTAACGCCGGGTCCGCCGGCGGAGTAAGATGTGTTATTGACCGATCCGTGTTCTATAATCACGCGTATCCGCGATTGTGTTGTGTTTTTGTTTTCCTTTAAACATTTCGTAAGTAACTCAACATGTAGGCTCAGTGAATGGCAGTTGCGATAAATAATGATAAGCGATTAGGTATAATGTGATATTACGTTCATTGAAGTATGGCTGAGTCGCAGGCATGACGGTGAGTATTTGTAACTATGATATTGGATCGTTTATAATATCATCGATATTTTACCGGTGTCGTTATTTCCCGTATACTTTTTTCTATATTCATGCCCAACGATACAATGTAAGTGTATTCACAAATAGCTATGTGGCCTTTGTATTTTACTATTAGTAATTTATAGCAGACTTAAAAATATAAATATCCAGATTTACAAAACTCTGGTATTAATAAAATTGCTATATGTTCGTATTATAAATACGAACATATAGCAAATCGTAAAAGTAAATATCGGGATAAAATCAATACCGGATCTATGTGACTTACAATTTATGTAAATATAATTTGTTTGTACACCTGCAACGCCTTGCGGTTCCACCCTTATAATCCACGTACTCATTGAAGCATGATGTTGTACAGCCTTCCTCAATGAAAAAATATTCGAATCGGACTAGAAGTGCCTTACATCAACACGTTCAAAGGAATAAGCTTACAATTTGTAATAATAGTACGGATGTTATCAAGTAAATAGTCGCAAGTATTAACGCTCTTAGAAAAACGTAAACTCACCAATTTGGTAATCATTTTCATTTAACCTTTATTATATTGTTTATAAAATGTGTTTATTTAATTATTCCTATGTTGGTAAAGTTGAATTGGCTTTATAAGCACTAGAAAATTTAATGAAACTTTGTTTATTTATTGTGATTTTATATATTAAAATACTTTTTCTTTCATGTCCTTGGCCATTTCATACATTTGAATAAGAATCTGGTCATGGTTATAGGGACATTAACTAAGATCATACCTTCTGGCCTCTTGAGACATGTCCCGCGGTATTCTGATAAGGGTTACTAATGATCATGATGATTAAATATTATGACGGTACCTACTGGAAAATATTATGACGGTACCTTCTGGCGAAATATTATGACGGTACCTACTGGAAAATATTATGACGGTACCTTCTGGCGAAATATTATGACGGTACCTAGTGGAAAATATTATGACGGTACCTACTGGAAAATATTATGACGGTACCTACTGGAAAATATTATGACGGTACCTACTGGAAAATATTATGACGGTACCTACTGGAAAATATATTGCACTAGTGATCCGCATACCAGGGCCCATACTCGTTCACCCGTGAATGGATTCCGACAGTTACCATTTATACACTAAAACCTTCCCCGGGATCAATCCATGAGTAAGAGCTATATGAAATTCCATTTCCAAAATTTTGAGAAAATCATTCCCTCGCTAATATCATAAAGAGGATGTATTTGAGCTTGTTCATTTGATTGTTTCTTTGCTTCTTAGTTAGAATTCAATAGGCTCCAAAACCACTGGAACTCTCATATTTTACCATTTGTTTCCTACAATACTCATATTTTACCATTAGTTTCCTACAATATTTGTGATGAACAATATAACATTTCATAAAACGTTTTGGTCACTATGAAATCTCGATAATGCAACAGAAGATGTGGAAAAAATATCATAATAAATCCTTTTATAGCTGCAAAAATTATGGACAACTAGCTGTCCTGACTGACGTTGTTCTGTCATAAATTTAATTTGTCACTACCATGACATTGAATCATCATTACTATGTAAAGATAGATCGTATGTATTTACTACCTAATCCAAACAAAAAAGCTCTTCCACTTTATTATATATTCACACAAAAAATTTAATCTAGAGTGAATATATATTTAATATCCGGCAAAAGTATTACAAGGATTTTGTATTTTCACAACAAATGGTTAATCCATCGTTCCCGTGTATTTAAAGCGCTCGTGGTAGTTGATCGTATTCTATCAACTAATTGAAGCAACGCTCGTAAAGACGTCGCCGGGGTCAACCTTGTCATTGGGTGTAAATGCCTTTCTCTTTAGGTGGCTCCTCCATGTTTCAACCTAACATTACTGAGACTTGGCGGTTGGGCTCATTAGTGTAAGGTCTTTATTTATATACATTCGGTGAAGTCAGCCGGACCGAGACGACTGCTCTTTGTTAGATAAATCGGTAAGATGTATATGCAATATCCATTATTTTGAGGCCGAAGCTTGTGAAAAAGAGGCACCTTCCTGAACGTACCGGCCCTATTTAGCTGCAATGCAGTAAGGACACCCTTACAAAAATGTGCCTTTGTGCACGGTACAATACATTGCACTTGATTGGGTCAACACAGCGACAGTGCACTGCGTTATTTTGTTTTGTGTCATGGAACAACCCTTATGTGGCGTCGGTTCCTTTAGGAACTGACTGGCTGCCGTGGTGCCCCAGTGATTAACCAGTATTGGTCTCGCGATGACATTCGTTGGATTTTGGTACTACAATGTGCCGTGGGTCCAACACAGCACTGTACCCTAGGGTCTGTGGTTATGCGGCAAAATTACTTAGCGTTACCAAATATAATGTCAAAAGATAACATCTTCTGGTGGGACTTTTGCTCGTTCGACTAACAGAAATTCAAGACCCTTTGAGCTATTTATCTCCATTATTACTAATTTGTGATATTAATTCTAGTTGGAGGCGTTTTCGGCGGCTTGGTAGACCTACCCCCGATAATCGCAATGGGCGTTACTAGTGGACTCTCTGAACCATCACTTTCTCTCAAATATTTTCGGGCTGGTCGAATTTTTTAAGGTTAGAAAAGTACAGTATAACCTTATTTCTCACTGTCATTTGTTTCTAATCTCTATATCTTTAGCGGTTCGTACATACGGGGTGCAATGTTCCATTACAGTGACAGATTGTTATTCTGTCCGTCTGCCTGTCAACGGTCTGCAAGTTTGCATTGCTCTAACTGTAGGATGATAGGAAGGCAACTCATTTGCGTAACAATCATGCGATTATCCATGGGCGTCGGTAGTCATCAATAGGCTCTGATTACTCGTTTGCCCCCTTATGCCATAAAAAAACGGCCTATCCTTACACCTCTAGTACCATAAACTGACTCTCACAAAGTACGCGAAAAGTGACAGTATAGGCTTCGCTTCTCTCCCCACGGCTCGGTCCTCGTGCCGGTCCGTTTCAGCGGAAATGCTGCAATGGAACTGCAATGCTGAGAGCTATGCTGTGACACTACGAAAGGAGCGCACACAAATATTACAATATTTATTTACATTTAATTAAGCCGAAAGCACTGTTGCACTTTCTTTTCAATGACAAACTTCTCATTGAATTTAATATATTTGGACTATTGAAATTCCAAGGTACCATGCCAATATGCCGAAATGTTGGAAACGTAAAATATTCCATTACTTAAATGACCCTACTTAGTTACACACTTAAAATGATTTTATTGCTAGTTTAGCAAATACGACACGCGACTTACATGTAATCAAAGCACATAAGCAAGAAGTACCCAAACTAAACGTAAAGTTGAAAAATGCTGGAAGCACATACGACCAAGGAATATGGGTTATGCAGGGAACAACCACAGCACAGTGGTACAATGATATATGAAGATAATTTTGTAGTTCCCGG
The DNA here is from genome assembly GCA_017140195.1 of Eumaeus atala. Lineage (NCBI taxonomy): Eukaryota > Metazoa > Arthropoda > Insecta > Lepidoptera > Lycaenidae > Eumaeus > Eumaeus atala. The sequence goes on from JAFELO010000763.1 coordinate 56,239, forward strand.
CTTAAAGTCTCTATTCACTTCTTATAGGCGTACCCAATGGGAGTTCATGTAGTAAGTTGTATCAGGGGTAGTAGTCGTGGAAAATTCATGACAGAAGAATTCTGTCACATAGAATACTACAGTCCGTCTGTGACCATAGTTGGCGTAATGCTTCCGAAACCTAGGGCTTGTTAAATAACTAAATAAATTGCGATAAAAACCACTAAAATAATAAAAGCCATTTATTCTACTTATCAACGAAAATCTAAGACTTAAACTTAAGACATTTATATAATATTAATATGATTATTATAATAATAAGATACTTTTTAAATACGTGATATTTTTTGGCCATGGTTGAAAAGGTAGTGAGGTACACGCTTAGATAACAGATGGCTTGGGTCCTGTTGCCTGCAGATCCGGGACCCTCCACTAATAGCGGCTGAAGGCTCCCGTAGGGGTTAGTTGGTATTGCTACCCAATGGCGAGTCTAACATAGGTCTGGGGGTCTACCCAGGCTCCCAGGTATCATGCATTTACGCACAATCATCTCCTTCGTCACAAAAAAAAAAGGTAACAGAGGGCTTAAAAAGGTAGACAATATGTATAAGAAAATTAATAAAGTGTTAGTTTAGGACTATCGGTGTTCATCGACCACCGACCAGTTAGAACTCCAATCTCCTCAATTTTGCTGCCACATGTTTAAATACGAGTAACAGGTGATGTATGCGTCATTTAAAAACTTACTTTCATAAGTAATTATATCTCGTATTTGGGGCATGGGAGATTCCTGTGCACGCATTCTATGGGGCCCGTCCGTCAGAACCATTTCCATTAGTCGACATGCACACGCTAAGGAAGTTATATAATATTCAGAATCTTGTCGATTGATTGATGATGAGAAGCGAGCTTGCGTTCTATGAACACTCTGGGATTTAGAACTACTCCTCCATCTCCTGCAACTTAGGTTTGCTGCAGGCCCGAAAACAATCTTAGCACCGAGCTCCTGTGATAATTTTGTTAAAGTGTTATTGGTGATTGCTCCTGTCGGCCCTGGCCACACCTGAGTTTTAGCTATATCAAAACGATCTGGGTAAAGCCCGTATTAAGAAATGTTTTTATTCACATACGTAAACTAGATATAGATTTAGCCTTACACCAACCGATGAGTTTAATTGGTCGTCAATCCGCATGTCTCTAAATAAAGAACTTAATGACATATGTAAATGAGCCTTCAGCGCATGTTCGGTAATAAATAAATGTAATCATGATACTGGTACTACCTGTGTCGTATGTTTTAAAAGTTTTCATTACTAAATGGGACCGTTCACGTTAAACTTTATACAAAGGGGTGTTAATTATCGAACGTTTATTGTGCCTGGCCTAGCAGCTGTTAAAACAGGATAACATCAATTTTAACTGCATAATTATATTGTTTTGTGCAATTTACGCCATGAGTGGGCGCAATAAAATATTTACGTAACGTGCTGTTTGTTTGCTTAATGAATTTATCTCTTTTCCTAATCGCACGCCGGATGGCCTTAAGTAAACAAATTACATTGTATGAAATGAAAATTATAATTTAATCATCAGAATGTTGTCCAAACCCTTTTGCCTGCCTCATCTGATCTACTTGTTAATCTATAGACGTTTCGATTTGTCAAACGCAGCTACACTTTATAAATTAAAGAGCCCACCTTCATTGTCATATTTTTCTTCATAGCGGTACTGATATTGCTGTACAGCACGAGAGGGAGTCCTCACATGACACCGCCCTAAAGTGATGTCTTTTCTCCCCGCGTTTCATTTGGTTTGTGACTAGCCGGTGGCCTATTGGGAAAGGATGGGTGCAGGTGGTACTGTTGAGTACAGCAGCTAGCAACATCTTACAAAACGCCCCGGGTACGTTTTATTCCGATAATAAGTTAAGATTCATCCGGCTCGACTTAACTGAGAATGCGAAGGAGTAACATTCATAGCATACGTCCTGTCATTTTCGGTCATTAGGATTAAGCACACGCCTCTTGTTGAAGTTGTGAAATTTATGTTAAATTTTATACCTACGTAAGTACAGTGCTCAGCTGCTGCTTTGCTGTCGGATTGTGCCGTTATGATTACGGAGGAACATCTCGCTCACGCGACGTTGCTGTACGTTGTGTAAGTTTCCTGTGGCCCATGGTGGGGGAAACATGGAGAAAGCGCAGTTCATCTGCATGACATCTATACGGATGTTCATGTGCGTCGGTTGTCATGGCGACTGTTCGTTTGCTCGGTTACCTATTCCTCACTTTATGAAAACTGAAGACTATGTAATGCTTGGCTTTATTCAAGACTTAAGAGAACGAGTGGCCCATGGATAGGAGGACATGGAAGCACAGTGTGTGCGGTTGGTAAAATTATATATAGAATTCAATTTAGAAGCTCAATTAATATTTATGGGATTATTCATAGTAAGTCCACTGTTATCTCTGCATGTTCTAGCGCTTTACATAAGAACTTACTAACGGATATTGTGAGATAAAGAGTACGAATCTGGAATAAGTAAGAATACTTACTATCCGAAAAAAAAAACCTAGGGATATATTTTGTGCAAACGATTTATAAATTATATAGACTGAAATCGGAACACAGCTACATTTAGTCTGGCCATAAATACTGTTACGGTTAAAAAAATATTTCGTTTCAATATGTCATTTTAATATGTCATCCACCTACCTTTGGTTAAATCGAACGCCCGGAACTTAATCAGAGCTGAAGACTTCCCTTTATCTAGTCCAGGCCTTAATCCGCTAGATTTTTATTTATCGTCAGTTTTAGAGAGTAGCAATACGTTTCTCTCCAAAACTAACTGCCATGATAATTTGGAGTCCCTAAAACAATCCATACGATTGACAATGAAGAATTTCCCCATGGAAAGAGTGAGTGCTTATTATCGATAAATGACCTCCACGTTTAAGGGACTGTACTGCAGCCAGTGGAGACCGCTCCGAATAAGCTTTTTTATATTTTTCATTGTTTTATATTTGTGTATTAAACTAACACTCTGTTAGAGTAATAAATGGTAGATACAATTTTTAAAAAAATTGTTACAATATTTATGGAAGGATTTTCATGAGGTTTACAACAATGGATGAAGCTATTCCCAACGATGATTTCAGTGTTTAGGCAATAAATCCGCATCATCCTTGCACACGTTTCAGACCATATCGGCTTATCATTTACAAAACCACGACAATTTTTTTTTTCGCAAATAACATTTAGCTTGATGGTATGCGGATATTTTGGTAGTTTCGATGCAATTGGATTTTGAAATAAATTTATTTAATACTACTTGGGCCCCGTTGTTTTGCCCGCGTCTATATGTTGTTGTTTTTGTGACAAAACCCTGAGTATTTTGGAAATTAAATTAACCCTACGTTCTACATTATGTACTCATTTACCTTTTAGTGAAATTTGCAACAAAATTGGTCCTGTCGTGCCAGGGAAAACCCCGCACAAACGGAGTGGCAGAGAGACAGACATCTTGAAAACGCATGAATTTATAATTATTACAGTATAATTATAACTTATATAATAGTATATAAATATATATTGATAATAGTGAAAATATAGAGCTATTTTCATATTACATACATCTTGGCTATCAAACTAGAATTCATTTTTTATAGTGTAGGGAGGAAAAATTTGCTGTCTTGTTTGTACTGTTAAGCTAATAACTAAAATGAGTAAAAGTAGTAAAAATTGGAGGGAGGGAGCGGCTCATCTATCTGCATGATGCACATCATTAATGCAGATGCAAAAGGCTCTAGCTGTTACGTACAGTCTGTAAGTACTTGGTACTTACTACTCCTGCGATCTACTTATACTATATAAATTATTAAATAATCAAATCAGATATAAGACGTATTTATAAGTTTTATTTATTTTAAATAAATTTAACATTCCTCAATCATTTGTCTTATAAATAAAATATACGTGTACACAATGTAAGTGATTACTCGATGTATATGAATTTCCGAGCTCATCACATATAAGCTCCAACTCCACCCATCCAGGGGAACTTTAATGATAGAAATTTCTCCCGGATAGAGTTATCTCTCGATCGAGGAGGTGGATTCCACGGGCGAATTGTTCATGTATTGTATTGTTCTCTCTTCCAACAAAACAGTCTTTAACAATACATTGTTGTATTCATTTCGTATTGTGATAATATTTAGGCGAGTAATATATTGGACGGCTACATTCCACAGCAAATAATAACAATATTATACATTATAAGGTCTGTATGTATGCTTCTTAACCTTTTACGCAAGAATTACACGAGACACTCGAAGGAAACCTGCCAGAGATATAAATTGCAATTTAGATTAACAGAAAAAAAAATGTTTTGATATACCCATTAATACTGTTTTACTACTGTCTCACCTGACATCGCTAACAATGCATTACGCTTACCAAGTACCTGCCTATTTTCTCTGGACTTGAAAATACCCAAGGGGTAACAATTGGGAAACAAATCAGTAAAGAAATGTACGATACAACTGTGAATAAGACAGATTTGTTTTCGAAATTCTTAGTACGTAGATGTCGTTTCTTATAAAGTCTGGGTTCCCGATGGTAAAATGGCGATGGTGTGACTAATCATTTAACTCTGAAAAACCCTCTTTTAAGTGTATACTATAGAAGAATACAGACAATATTTATGTGGTGCTCCAGATTTTAGGCTTTAAGTTGGTACTCGGCCGAACGATCCTACTGATGTGAGTAATGTTACATATGGAGAGGGAGCAATAAACCAAACGAACTTGTTTTGCTCGGTATAGACTGAGCAGCTATTCCAATGTAAACTATTGTCACGGCTTTGAGAGAATGCCCGTCTGCGGCAGTTTGTGACTAAGCATCGATAAGAGAGCCAACATTTTATAGTACACTTTATGCAACACCGGTCCAGATAAAGGAATCATTAAAAATAAACTCCCGTTTTTGGAAAACATGCTTCCGGCCAAGCATGTTTTCCAAAAACCGGAGTTTCGCTAGATTTAAACTTACTTGCTATGCTAACACCGTACCGTATGTATCTGTGTAATGTTATGTTCTGCAATTGGCTTGCAACTCAACTGGACTTTCAAAGGTTTATTAGATACAGAATACATTTTTTAAATCAGCCTTCAATATAAAACTGCTCCTTTGATTTACGTCCTTATCTCCATACAAATAACGTCACTAACGAAAACACAATGTTACCCCTTTTAATAAAACGTATGACTACATTCATTAGGACGGAGCTGCCTGTGGCTTGTGCGGTTTTTTGTTTCTGACTCACATTAATTGTTCTTTAATGAGAGACCACGCTGCCATGGGAGCGCTGGTTGCGGTGCACTTTGTTATATTACGCCGTGATATAATTCACCTGTAATGGAGTCTGGGGACAAATTGACCGTGTTGTGCCACTGCACGGTTGATAACACTTCGATTGCATAATAACAGCGTACGTAATGATTTCGAAGCTTATGCAATAAGATATACTTTGCCTTTGTTATTCGTGTAACTTTTAATGTACCATTTTATTGTACATGTGTACAAAATGGCAGTAGACGTCTTTTGCTTGCCGATGCGCCATCTGGGCCAGGTGATCATTAGCACGTGAAGGGCGAAATCATAGCCAACAGTTCCGTCGGAATATGAGGATCACCTCGCTACCTAAAATGTCATAATGTCCTGTTTTGACTCCAAAGTAGCTGTTGTTATCGATGACCACGCGTGACTTGAGTGAAGTTTGGCCTGACGTGAAGAGAGACATCACACCACCGCGCCGTAACACCACGCGCGCTTGTAGTCTTGCTATTATTTAAGTTACTGTACGGAATCGACGGTAATGTTCCTTTTTTCTGCAAAAAAATATGCGCTTTAATTGCAGCTGTAAATACTTCTTACAAAATTCGGTACGCAACAGCCACCGTCGACCAGGCTCCTCCAAAACAGGGCTACTTTACACACTTGACCTTTGACTTTGAATGTAGTTTACATATTGTTGTGGAAAATTATTTTAAGATGAAACAAAGTTAAAATCGTTATGTTACTCTTTCCTAATTAAAGAAAGAGCCGTATTTTTTTATACGGCACAAGGCGGCAAACGAGAAATCGGAGCCTTTTGATGACCATCAACGCCCATGGACATTCGCATGATTGTGACGCAGATGCGTTGCCCTCCTATCACCTCTCCCCCTCCAATGGGCCACCGGCTACTCACAAACCACACGAAAGGCGACAGCAACACTGTCACTTTACGCCAGTATCAAGCGCGCGAAAGGTACTTCCCCGTTCGTGCAGGCCCAATTCCGTTGCATAGGAGGATGTAGTGTCACGCACCATGCATACCAGCCATGGGGGCTACATAGGAGGAGGGTCTAACTCTTCATCCTATGCAGCATGGCAATACCTGATTCTAAAGTATTTTAATTAGACTTCATAAAATTATACCTAAAAATCGATTATAGGACTAACTGCCAACTCCTGGATACGCTTGCGCTAGTGGTAACCAAAAATGCATTGTTTAATTAAAGTGGATAAATATAGAAAATATTGCGCCTTTTCTATACTGCGCCCCTATCAATATGTTTTCAGGGTTCTTTAAGGAAACCGACTTCCATGCTCCCGACAGAACTACAAAGATATAATGTCATTATTGGTGTAGATTACCTGTAGACATAAATGACTGTTATGTTTAAATTATGTACATCTATTGTCATCTCATAAAATTGTACAAACTTATATTCTTAGTGAGACTGGAGAAAACAATTTATAATATATGTTTTTCAGTTTGTTGCCCAATTGCTATTTACCCTGTATTGTACCATCGTTTTACAAATAAACAATTGAATCCTCTTGGCATGAGGTACTCGGAGTAGGTAAATCTTACTCCTAAAATGACATAAAGCAATTGCTGTGTTGTCACTTTCAATGCCCTTTGGGGGGTTTGAGTAAAAGGAGGGCAACGTTTCCACACGAGTCGCCATCTCTGGTTGAGGCCAGTTATGAGCAACTGTAATTATCAAAAGACATTACTCCATTGCAAAAAACTGCCTGCCAAGTGTATCCTCAGCCTAAGGGCGTTCCATTATTTCGTAATAACATATACATGTCTTGTTGCGGTGGCTGCGGGGCCGGCCGCGTGACCGCTTTGTGCTAAGGTTGCCATTTCTAATTGTAGCGAGTATTCTCCTTGTTAAATATATTCTAAATCTCACCTGAAACTATGCATGCGCTTCATTCATTACGTTGTTCTTAATGTGAAATTTTAAGCTGCAAGTTTTCTAGTTGTGTATTTTCTTGTATGCGGACGTAAATTTTTTTGTAGTCTATGTGATTTGATGTTCCCTTGATATGATTAAAACATAATTAAGTCTACTAACGATATAATATGCAAAGGGTGAGATTTTTTAGCCTTGTGATGAAATTTAAAAAAAAAATTAAAAAAGGGAAGTTAATGCATTAGATTTTTGTCTAGGTACTGTCATCATTCATAACAGATATAATCTTCACGTTATTTAAGAGTTTTATCCATTTAAAAGTTTCACGAATAACACAAAGCGCGTACGCGTAGACGCCACGTCCACGTCGTGAGTGCACAAAAATCTTCCTAAGAAAAAAATATGGAAGGCTTTATTATACACAAATTTTAACATAATCTTCGGCTCTTAGAAAAACTCACTAAGAAGATATTCAGAAAAGCGTGCACTGTCGGACCTTTGGCTTTCAAGATTCAACCCTTTAGGTACATTAAAATGATATACAGTTGGTATCCCTGAGCACTGTCTAATCTACATAAGGGATAATCTTGTTTTATGACGACAAGGGTGCAAAATTGTGGTGTTGTAAATCATCAAGAATTATTTTATTAAATAAGCTTTATTGCCGCACAAATATTGTTATGAGATCGTTATTTATGAATCACAATAAAAGGTAATTGTTTTGTGGAAAGTTTTTCTTTTTTATATATAGGAACTTGTTTTGGCTTTTTAAACAAAATCCTACTAATGTTATAAATGCGATAACTTGTAAGCACGGATGGATGTTTCTAACTCTTTCTCGTAAAAACTACTTCATTGATCTTAATGAAATCTATAAAATAGCTTGTACACCAGAATATCATAATATAGGCTACAATTTATAAAATATTGTGTGAATATATGCTCAGACGAAGCCACGACCACCAGTTAGTTAGTAAATAATTATACATTGTGGCGTTTATGAGAAGAGGTACTTGTCCAGCAGTGGACATGAGTAACATAAGCAAGTAAGACGAGTAAGGTCGAGGATATGAGTCAGTCATGAATTTTGCCGTTTTGTCTTTCTTATATTCGTGCACATTAAAATAAAATTTCTCTGAGCTAACAAAGAAAAAAATAGAATTTTTATGCGCGAGTACAAATCTTCAAACAAAAAAAAGTGCCTTGTCATACATGAATTGCTAACTTTGATAAGTTTTAGCACCGTCTAGTGTATAAACTCTATAAATCTCTGTTCCTTCTTTGAAAAAATGTAGCCAATATCTATTATTCGGATCTTCTCTTCTCAGGCTATATCATCACCAGAGTCTTGCCAATGTACTGGAGCATCATTTTATCGATTAGTAACTGGCAGTGTTGTCACAGGCGAGACTACATTGAACAAACGCGACGTCACGATTTTACAATTTATAACATAGGGCGATGCTCTATAATGAGTTTAGTACTTACTCTAAGTAGTTCTTGGCAACTGGACGCATTGTTGAATTCTTTAAATATATTATCCCAATTAGCAAAATGATTCAAGAAAATTTTAATCATGTTACATATTTAAATTAGCAAATTTCTCCGGATCACGGGGAATGTAGATAGCTTTGCTTTTCATTTTATCAGCAGGATTTTTTTATTTCCCTGGAGCAGATCGATAACGTGCCATTATGTCGAAGTAAGGAATCCTCTTTACCTCATTCGTACATGTGCAGCAGATCTCAATCATTCATGTATTTAAACACGCAGAAGAAAAAAACTATTTTTGAAACATTTTATATTATTACCTACATCAATGGACAGAAATATTATTCTTGCTTTTAGTATATATGGACAATGTCCACTGCTAGACATACGTCTCACAGAGCGCCATTGGAGGCAGGCCACATTGCTCGTACTTATATCTTCTATGTAATATTAGATTTCACCCGCACAAGCGCAAGCACGTGTACGAGATATTGCCAAGCTGCATTGCAGCTAGATTGGACCGGCACGACCGGACACGTGCCTCTCGCTCAAATGATACGGTGGTAGTTTCGTGCGGTGTGTGAGTATATGAGAGTTCATATGAAGGAGAGCAAAGCATCGGCATAATGCTTTTGATTATGTTCATGTTCGTGGGCGTGGGATCCCATTGCTCGTTTGCCTCTCAAAAAAGAATCATTTTTTTATAAATAGTATTTATTTATTATTCCCGAAAATTCTTACACTCTGTATCTGAACCAAATTTCATCCAAATCTGTTCAGTAGATTTGGCGTCAAAGGATATAAATAAGAGAAACACATTTTCGTATTTATAATTTAAGTGGGATGTTGACTTCCTTGGACCACATTTTTGATAAATTTTAGCTTGGCAGCTGGGTAAGAATTGATTTAAAATTAACACTTTTTTACTCAACGATTTTTCAGACAGTAGGGTTTTTGTCAACATTAATGATCAATTGCAATACACGTCGGAGACTGGAATGTTGTGCATTCAATTATCAACGCTATGTAGTATAGGATTAATCATTGGCTATAAGACTTCAGCAGTAGTATTGTCGAATGCATGTTCACGTACATTAGACAATGCGCCGTAATTTATTTTCATTTACAACTACACGCTCTTTACATGCGACAAGACGCGTGTACCTTTTAGTGACTTTTGGCAACGTTACACGCTGTAGTGTTAAGAAAAGCTTTGCTAGGCATTGTACTAGGAAACACTTCTGGTTATTCATGGTGCGTCTCTACAAGAAATACCTTTGTTAAATAGTGTCGCCTGTGTAAATAAAAAAACTCTGTCGACATAAATTATGTGATAGCAACCGATACTGTTGATACTTCTATACTAATATTATAAAGAGAAAACATTTGATTGTTTGTTTATTTGCATCGAATGGGTCTGTATATTTACGGGACCTGTTTAAACGAACATTTCACCATTGGTATCCTTTTTTTGTCGTAGGGAAACGCATTTACGCGCCTTCGCTGGGGTGGTTTCGCGGCACAAAAAGCACCGCGGGTGCCATCAGTGCCGACTTTGGTGAGGTGCCCCGAAACAACAAATCATCAGGGCACCTCGATGGCTAGTCAGTCCCTTAAGGGACCAGCACCACAAATGGCGTTGCCAAGAACTACAGGAAAACACCACCGACTTTTTGACAGTGTAATGGGGTGATGTTACCATTCACGCATCTGCAAGATCTATTGCATTACGGATGCCTGTTTCTTTTTGGAAATCAATTGGAATATTTATTTCAATCTTAAAAAACTAGCTGATAATGTTACAGTTTATGTTATTCGATTCTATAATTTTCTATAAAAGGAGTTCACATAGGGTTAAGAGACTATAAGAGGTTTAGTTGAACTTTTATATACATTTATTCAATTGGTCTTTCCACATTCACAAACCGGGGCAGACTTAAAATACTACAAGAATAACAATGGGGTTTTTGTTATTGGCTAGTAAAATGTGAGGGTATGAAGTCTTATCTGGTAGACTCCCGGCTGCAACTTGGATGGTCCTTTATATATATAATTATTGTTTGTTTTCCTTCATTGTGTTGGTTGTCCTTCATTCCTTATATTTAATATATTTGAATAATATAGTGTTCAGTAAAAGTAAAAATAATAGTTAAAAGTTAAAAGGAGTAGAGCTCTGAAAATGAACACACAACCAGTAAGGTTAACATTCTCTTGGCTTCACGAGCCAACTAAAATCAGGCAAGATATAAACTCTGTTACAATTAAATAGAATTTAAGATCAATACAACAATCAAACATGTCGTCGGTAAGAAATCATGAAAATCACCCTTTTAATGAAATATTAATTCGTGCATTGTGACACGAATATGTAGGTTCCTAAAGAGAAAAAAACTATTTAATTATAGTTTGGCGATGGCAGATAGTATCTATCAGCCATCGCAATTATAACCATCCTCGCCATCGCCAAAAGGAAAAAGAGTGACATATCTTCAACACAGAGAACATTAAGCCTTACAGTCAAAGATGACAGATATACTTTTTTTATAAAATATTTAAGTTTCAAAACATAATTGTTACAATAGCACTAAATTATTTTATCGTATAGGGGAGAAGTTTTGATGACTACCAACGCCTTAGACATCCGCATTATTCTCATGTAGATGTGCCACATCCTCCTTGCCTCTAATGGGTCATCGGCTACTCACATAAACCGACAGCATAGCTATCATCAGAGTGAGTGGTAGGTACTGCCCTGGTAATGCCGGCCCAATTGAACTGCGATACAGCTTGGCCCACCTCTTACTGCATGTCTATTATTCTTGCTTTGTAATCCACAGTTCGACTTGCGTGATCAGGCCTGTCTTGAAGTTTACCGTAGACAGGTAAGATTAGTGCACTCGTTGCATTTCTGAAACGGTTTGCCCATTGTTTTAGGTCTTCCTAAAATCATGGGCAACCATACAGCATAGCACTACCTCTCGGCAATGCTATGCTGTATAGGACGAGGTAGTAACATTGATAGTGCACTACACCTCACTACATCCTCCAATGCAACGGAACTGGACTGGCAAGACCGGGGAAGTACCTCTCACTCACTTGATAGCGGCGCAAAGTAACAGTTCACGTTCACGTTTGTCACGTTTCGTGCGGTTTACGAGTAGCCGGTGGTCCATTGGGGGAGGGGGCGGGCTGATAGGAGGGCAATGCATCTGTGTAACAATCATGCGAATGCCAGTGGGTATCGGTAGTCATCAATAGGCTCGTTTACCCCCTTATGCTATAAAAAAACATTTCGATGCAGGAGGATTAAGCGTATGAGATTTTTCCAGAAAGTTATGCGTAATTTGTCTCGAAAACAAGAGTCAGTTCTGCGGAGGTTTCAATGGGAAAAAGTCCACACTGTTCCTTACCACGGCAGGGTATCTTCTAAAAGATATATTTTATGAGAAATAGAAAAGAAAATAGAAATGATAAGCAGAACATGATTTTAATTCCACAGGATACGAACGTACTATATAGTACGTAGTGCAGGATACGAACGTACTATACAGTACCTAGTACAGGATACGAACGTACTATATAGTAATAGAACGTAGTATCTCTGTAAAACAGTCTATGGTCATTATTTACGTCCCATTTTTGGAAATAGACCTTTCAATTATGAATGAGTTAGGTACAAAAAGATAGGCAAAACATTCTACCACGCGCATAGACTAGTTGTTGTAATTAAATGGAAGTATAATTTGACTAGGGTTTATACATTATTCATGTGGCTGTCGGTGATTTCTGACCCCTAAATTAACTACGCCCCACGATGATCAATGCTAATGACTACGGATAAGTCACCTTCAGATCCCTAGTTAATGAATTGGATTATGGATGTTACCGTGCTGGTGGATTTTCTATATTATGAGGATGTTACGTCCTTTGCCTGGACGTTGCGTTGGCCACAGGCATGCTATTATAAAACTAGTGATGCACAAATCTCCTCGAAATAAAAAAGGGCATTAACTATATTTTACTTGGCATGCCAGTTGATCATGATTTACTGACTGTTTAATGACGATGATGATTGTTCGGGTATGTACTCTCACGATAATTTTTTTAATCGCAGAGCGAGTGAAGCGCATAATATTTGTACGTAAATAATTAAAAAAGTGTTGGAAAATCACAGTATTGCAGAGTAAGCAAGAGGGTCTGACAATTCCGAATAATAATAAATACCTATGACAGGACAATATCAGTCAGGGCAGCTAGTCATTAATAAATCTCGATGGACGTTTGTAGGAAACGTTTTGAACAGTAGGGTTGTTACGTTTTTCTTTTGTCGTAGCTCTCTCAATAGAGACGGCCGCTGTAGCCGAAAATCGGCTAGGTCGAGATTATTATTATTATTCTGTAAATCAATTACGGGTTTTAGTATCATTAAATTTGAATCACATACCACGGTAAGTAATTGAAAATATATTTAAGTTTGGCGAAATTCCCACGAATTTTATCATTTAAATTAAACTTTATTGAAGCTGCATGAGATCGGGATGGATGCGAGTAGCAGGAGATAGGTTGTCTTGACGTTCATTGAGAGAGGCGTATGTCCAGCAGTGGACTGATAAGGGCTGATAATGATGATGGTGATGACGATTGAGGCTGCTAGTGCCCATTATATGTTATTAATAGATTGTTCACAATCAAATGAACAACCTCATTCTTCAAAAAGGCAAATGTATCTCTTTGAAGTCGACAGAAAATAATTTACCATACTCCGTGTAAGACATCGATTTCAGTACTTTTCTTGAGATATGTTGGTCATATGTTATATCAATCTAAGCAACGTTATATTATGAGTTTCCGGATTAACTAAGCGAACGTGCGTAGGTGTGGGAGGGGTGGAACTGAAAAACTGGAAACTTCGCATTCGCATCGGAATATTTTGTGAGCAAACAATAATATTGAATGGTTGTTTGCTGTAACTGATACGAGGGTAATAATATGAAAGCTGGTTATACATTTTTGTTTGAACATCCTATATCGTATGTGCCTACTTATTCTTATTTATTACACAAAGCACGTACTTTATATTCGAATTATAAATGAATGGCCATGTGTACACTTCCTAAACTCTCACTTAACCCCCCCCCCCACCCCAAATAGAGCTGGACATATGACTGCCACGGACTGACGAGTCCTGAGAAAAAATCGCCACTTAGTGAAATCCAGATTCAAAAAGGTAACACGGCAGACCAAAAAGGAGATGACGAAATGAACTCGATGGATGCCTTCTGGCTGGCGCGAGGCAAACCTTTGCCCAATAATGGAATACATAAAGGGCTTAATATAATATAATAAATTGACTTAAAATAATGTCAATTTATTATATTATATTGAAGCGTAGGGTAATTAACATTGTGATACGAGAATTTTAAATATGAGATTACTATGTTTACATTGATTATGTTTTAAAGATTAGGGAAAATGAGGCAGTTGCCAAGAAATTTATGGTCTTCACTTGTTACTTTGTCTTTTATCCGTTTCGTTAATATATCCCACGGCGTGTTAGTAGAACCCAAATGAAGGTTCTCGACGCAGGTTCAGTTACGCGCAGAACGAAGAATGCAGAACGCAGAGCGCAGAACGGGCTACGGGCTAGTATGGTCGCGCAGATTTATGCCTTTGCCTCCTCACCTCCGATAAATGTATTACTGGATATTAAAAGTTAAAAGGTCAACTTACGCTGCGACTTATATGCCACGTCCTTCATGACAGTCTTTCACATCATTGTAGGCGTTACCAATACAAATTTTAAATTCCTTGTGATAATATCTATCTTTAATCTATAATGTAATAATGAGATAAACATAGCGAGAAGGAATAGCTCAATTTATCGTGGTTGCTATCCCTCAAAGGATTTCCCTTTCTCTCTCCACTCCAATATATTTTTCTTTTTTTGGATTAACAAATAGGGTGGGGTATGGCAAAAGTGCAATCGCCCATTCTATCCTAACGACCCATTAGATGTGTCCGCGGGAAATCGTCATTTGCATAAGCGGCTTGGCTCTCTACACATAGTAATTGGGATCACATGCAATGGCTACCCTATTCTGAGATGCCGCCCCCCTCGAACATATAAATTGGTGATAGTAATCGAATCGTTCGCGCTATACGTTCGGGGTCTCCGTAAACTGGCCTGTTCACTATAGGTCGAAGTTGGCCAGTACCAATGTTTGCAATGCACTTAAATTCGCGTACCTCTTGGTGCTTTTAATCGAAGTGCGAAATTTGAATGTGATTTAAATTCCTATTGTTTTAATGGATCCTAATTGTTGCTCCGTGAACTCGGTAAGAAATTTGCATCCGATTTGAATATGGATCTTAAATTTGTTGATTTAACTTGTTTTTAAAACCTTTGATTTAACTACTATTTCATTACTTTGTTTTCTACATACTTGTGAAAAGTCTTAGTTTAATTGATATCGTTTAATATAATTTAGGTATTGCCTAATTGTTTTTACCTAATAAATACTTTTTCCATCTCAAAATAAAAAGACGTATTAATAATAGCGTTCGTTGAAAGAGGCCAATGTCCAGCAGTTGACAGATAAGGACTGATAATGATAATTATGATAATGATTACTAGCAGCGCACCTAAGTTCAACCGCGTAATGCAGCCCCGCATAGAAACGTACTCTCAGTGGGAGGGTGGAGTTTCGTAAAATTCATTGTTTGAGTGTGTGCATCATACAAGGAACATGTCAAAGTGTCAGTATGTAGTATTTTTTTTGTCGAGATTTCGTGATTTATCATTGAGCAGTTCTTCGCTTTAATGTATGTCGTAGTCGTATCGTATAAATCGCCGTATTACATTACGGCTAAACATAAAAAAAATAGGGCCGTTAGATAAAGTTTGACAGATTATTGTACAGAAAAATCTTATTTACTATCTTATATTTAACGATACCTTTTTTTCAATGGCGATCTATAGGGGAGAAAGTAGGAGCCAGTGGCCGAATAGGTTAGCCCTTAAACTGGGTGCCCTTCTTCATCCCAACCTCAAAATATGGTTACTTGACTCAATAGAAGACCAGACCCTACAGACCCAACACGGCAGCCATCGTACATCACTTTACGCGCGTAATATGTCAGCGGTTCTTAGTCTGTGCGAAGGTAAGACTTATGTTCGTTAAAATTAGAAAATTTGCTTAAATCTTTTAAGAACATTGTCCGGAACTTGCGCGTCTCTACTAAAATTTAATAAAACCGGTATAGGGGTCGGCGTGTGTCATCATTTACATTTAAAGTACGAATTATTTGATGTCATTAGCGCCCTCTGGTGGTCATAAAACGCACCCAGTACCCGCCATCCACGCCGTATTGCCGTTTTAAATTAGGAATAAAATATCAATTCTTTTTAATTTGTTAGCACTCATTACAATAAAAAGCAATTTAGACTGTTATATCGAAAAGCCGTGATGCAAAATGTCATTACGTCATAAACAATTATAATAAAATTCGTGATAGTTATTTATTACGATTTAAGGTATGCTTATACTGTCGGCTTCCAGTGCAATTATATAGAACCTTTGTTTTTTTTTTCGTCAGTACATATTAGAAGACGAATGCTACTTAAACACGTTTACGGTAGTTGTAGATTGTTGTGCCAGCCTCATTGGTATACAATGCGGCATTGAAAGTACCTCTTACCCCAGATAACCACCTGTGAAAACTTTTAACAGTGACCGTTTACTCCTTTGCTCTAATACACAAATCACTGATATTACAATCTTAATTAGTCCCAATACATTACAATATTTAATCTATATGACGTTAATATAACAGGTGAGCGATGACATTAAACCGCCTGACTGCTCGGAATGATTTATTTGATTCAGCGCTGAACACGCGTCTCTATACTATTGCATGCGGCAGAATTGCATACAATTGTCTATTCGTAGGCGATCGGTATACTGAAGTCCAAATTACACGTTTTGTACG
The DNA here is from genome assembly GCA_017140195.1 of Eumaeus atala. Lineage (NCBI taxonomy): Eukaryota > Metazoa > Arthropoda > Insecta > Lepidoptera > Lycaenidae > Eumaeus > Eumaeus atala. The sequence continues at coordinate 72,948 of JAFELO010000763.1, forward strand.
CGTGAAGAATGTTAAACAGACTGTAACATAAAAAAATATCTCTGGGTATTTTAGTATAGAATAATATAGAAAAAAATATTTTATTCTTTTTAAATAACAGTTGAAGTAATGACAACTGAGCACTAATAAGTATGTTCTACACGCCGATGTCTTTTTTAGACCACGCGCCTGAAGTAAAACTTCTTTAGTCATACGAAACGTAACTGGATATGAGAGAAGGAGAGAAAAAAAAGTGTCCCTTGTACCTACAGTATTATACAAAAGGTAACTTTCTCTCTCTCTCTTTATATCTACACGAAGTTGTTTTGTGTCTCCCTCTCAACTTCCGTTAGCCTCGTTTCCGACGAACTTTCATCATGCATTACCAATTTAGTCCCCAAGTCACGTGTGCTTAAGGAAGTGTTACTTAAAAAATCAATTTCTCCTTTCAGTGGGGAAATCAAAAAGAGAAATAAAAAAAGCTGTTGTAGTGAAATATAATATTTTTTAAAAATCCTAACGTGGACATCCGTGTATGTCGAGACTCGAAAGGCCGCAATAAAATCTGAAAAAATCTACATATCTCTTAATTAATCAATCCCTTCCGTACACTCTTCGATATAAATAAAACGAATGAAAACTTTTTGAAAATAACGGCCCAATTAAACTATCTATTTAGAAATTAATGAAAACAAAAATATCCATACATATAAAGTTTATGTTTGTTCGTAAAAAGTTCTCGAATAACAAACACAATCTTTTCAAATATTTGTGATAGTATCATATAAGATAATGTCATCTAATTTGACACATATGAATTACTTGGAATTGACTAAAATCCGTTTAAAGATGAGAACGAGGAAACGAAGGCTGTTTTCAAACTAAACGAGATATAAAAATTGAATATTATGCGACGTGTACACACTCGATTTTCCAAACTATTCCAGTTTCAGTCATGACTATACTAAAAATAAATACTAAAAAAATTAATTGTATTGTATATGAATGAAACATAACATATATAACACTTTATACCAGAGATCTACCCATGTCTATTGTGTAGTGTTTTTGTTGTAAACACATCTTATTGGTCTAACATGCAACAGTATACATCAATTATTGGGAAACATGTTTCTTCGTAACTCTACTAAATATTACAATAGACTGTCGAAATATTGGATAATCTACGGGTTGTTCGAAGATAGCGTGGATCGTCCTTGGACTAACTGAGGAAGTTCTCGGTCCACAAAATGTGTGTCCCCATATTGAATAATATAGATCTATGGTCCCTTCCATTCCCAATTTTATAAAATTCAGCCGAAGCACGCGTCGGGTGCGACCGTTGAACCGTAAAAAGGGAAATCAATTATAACAAAATGGTAGCCCTCCCCGCTCCAGGAGGGGCCTCAATGCATGCCATTATGTACTTGAGTTACATACTTTTTGATGCGTATACTGTAGTCTCCGTATTGTCAAATTTAATTAAGGTAAGGGGTCAAAACACACTTATCTCGTGTATACATTTAGCGTGGAACGGTATTGTTATCTGAAAGTTTCTGATTTTACAGGAAGATAGGTAGTTTGTAGGGAAAATTAATTTGGTATTGTTATAGGATAAGTTTGATTGTATATCGAGAGAAGGTTAGGCTATAACATGAAATACATTTGGTAAAATGCTATAGAGATATCAAGGATATCGGTAGTGGAATTATTTACATGTGGTATATTTAGTACGTCGAGTTTTCAATGATAGATAGGAATCTGATTAAAAGTAAAGGGACAGTGGTTTCGAAATATTGAAACTATGTTAGTGAAACTAATTAAACAGTAAACAAAGTGCATATTATATAGATAACTAAAGTGGTGAAGTTTCGCATTTTCACTGAAAACACGTCACCAGGTGATACGCGCACCGCTAGGGCATTGGCGCGAGTTCGGACCAAATTAAGTTTTTGTTTGTATGCCGCGGAATGCATGTACTTAATCGCGCCAAAATTACGGATTTTGATGAATGTTGACAATTTTGTAGCTCATGTGCCATAATTAAACTTAATCGTTTAAATGTTGATACTCCCATATTCTTTTTCTTAAATGGACACCTGTTGAAGTTCTGTATTCGGACCGCACCACATACTAATATATAAGTTGTAAAAATAACAGTATACAAAGTGGATACTATATACACTAAAGTTTGCACACGATTTCGCAGATAGTTATTGACAAGGCTTGTTATATTTATGAACAATCAAATTTGCTAGTAAGTGTAAGATAGAAGCGTTTTGTCGGAAAGTATGTTCATAATTACTACCATTATAATGCGAGAAACTCTACTTCCCCTCCGCTTATACACCTTCTCCCCCGTTCTCTTAGCCTTTCATACGTTACAAAGAGTTATTTAGTACATGTGACAATAGGGTAATTGCCTACTCGAGCTTTGCCTTACGAGTTTTGAAGCGACCTTGTTAACTCCCTTATTACAATTACGATTCTCGAGTTCTCCCTTTGGTAATATACTTTTCACTGAATTTATATTTTCTTAATTTAAGTAAAATGTATTTATGAGTGTGAAATATAATGAAATAAAATTATTACAATAAAACCACTTTTCGGATTCGATCGTGGTTTATTTAATTATTTAACTAGCAAAACGTTTCAGACGCTTTAGAGTAACCATGGTCACGGGTGAACTGAGATGACAGATGTCTTGATATTATGATTTTTAAAAGTTTTTAAAAGTACCCGAAGAATTATAATTTTTAGTCGTTCCGATTAACGCAAACATTATTTCATTATTGTATCTTGCTGTCTTGAGGTTTTACGTTTACTTTTTAATTTTATTATGTTTAACACTGGGGCCCAAGCAGAGGGAAGAACCCAGCAATCTGCTCTATTGAAATTAGGATGTTTTTTTTAATTTCAATAGCCTCATACATCCTGTAGATATGCAGAAGTGTACAAGCTTGAGTGTGACTGTGGACTCTCTTACATAGGACAAACTTAAAGATCTATAAATATTCGTGTTAAAGTGTATATAACCGATATGAAACACCGACGTGTTACAAAATCAGCGGTCTGTGAGCATGCTGAAGTTGACCCCTGCCATTACCTTAGATATGATAAAGCAAAAATCCTCACTAGGGAACACTGATTCGTTCCAAGGATGATCGGCGAGGCGAGAAATTAAAAAACTTAAGACATAAATAAATAAAATTATTTTGTGGTAACATATAGTTACAGAGTAGTTTACTACTATTAAATGCTAATGTTTAAGTTATTACATACAGGCAGTGTATAAAAACTACTTTGACTAAGTCTTCATTGCACATATAAAATATATAGTTTAAAGGGACCATCGAGAATGTAGAACGACAAATACTTTGGATGACTACGGATATTTAAAGATCACAACAGTTTTTTTTTATAGGATAAGGGGCAAACGGCAGGTAGTAGTAAACTACCGCCGCCCATGGACATCCGCATGACCCAAGGTAATACAGGCACGTTGCCATCCTTTAAAATGGGAGTAAGATCTTTTCTTGAAGAACCCTATATCGTATCGGTTCGGAAGTACCGACGGTGGCAGCTGGTTCCACATCGAATTTTTTTTCAATTCAATTGTGCGCGGTAAGAAATTGCGTTTGCCGTATGCCCCCTCCCTCTCCCCCAAGAACCATATTTGTTGCCGTCCGACCTTCCTACCTCCCCGATGAGCCACCAGAACTCAGAAATCATACTACGCGTGATAACATAACTGTTACTGTGCGGGTGTGTTATCATGCGTTCCCCGGTGGTGCCCGCCTAAATTGGCTGCAATTAATATTAAAAGATAATGATAACTTATTGTTAAGATATTATAATAATTAACATAACGTACAGAGGATAAATAGTGTTACAGTAGAGAACGCTAGACTTGTTTGTGTGCATAAAAATATCGCTGGTTTGTACAAAAACATTTCCGAAATATGCCAGCAAATATCAGTGAAAAGTGAGAAGATATTTCACCAAGCCAATGCTCTGTTTATTTCATCTCCGAAAGGATTAGGCAAGCTGGCATCGCTCGCAACAGGTGTTCTATACCCTCCCAACAGGCGAAACTGCAAAACAAGCAAGAATATATTCGGTAAATAGTACTAACATACACGCTATGCAAGAGCCACTTTGCGTCATACATTTTTCTACTTTCAAATTTCCAAAAAGCACTTTTTTATATCGTTTAATCTATATATTTTCAAATTCTAAATTTAAAGTATCTTTTTTATTTTAGCTTTTGAATATATTATCTTCTACTTTTGAATATCAGTATAAATAATTATATTGCTTTTTCAGATTACAGATTAAAACAAACGTACACTGAACTGGTGATAAAATTATTTCTTTATCTTTTATTATATAGACCATGTTTACGACTATCTCAAAGACAACGCGCTTGCAAGATTTCTGGTTTTGTAAATGTGACGCGTGTAGACGCATTATTTATAAATAACGGATCATGGTGAATATGTTGATAATCAAGACTGATGTACCGTGGTAAGATTGATCGCACTGTCACACACAGGTTTCAAGGGTATTCGCAAACTTTCATTTTTGTGTGAGGAGAATCATGAATATAGAGGAAGCAAGATAAAGATGTAAGGACCGTGATATGTGTGGAAGTATCTGATCTTAATTCGGATCAGCCCCCTTTTTCGACGTGTCCAGTCCCCTATGAGGGATTGGCCAATCAACAGATCCGGGATGCCTCAGTATAGGTGGTCGATGGTGCCTGCCTTTAAAGTGGGTTTCGGTCCATCTGCGAGCTGTGACACACCCCGTTGGATCGTATCCAGGTCGGGTGCCTATGCGTGTGCATTTCCTGCGAAAACAAAAAGGCATTAAACAATTTGCACATTGTGCACTTAGGTCAATTCATAGGCGGAACAATGAAGCTTCGGAATATAGTTAGTGGTTACGAGTAGCGTGGGGAATCATCGGTAATCGTACTTTGTCCTATAAATCTGTCACTTTCAATGGGAAATATATAACTCAACGAGCGTTATGTTATGTTACACTAGTTTACTATTATTTTCTACATTATAGGAAAAACGAGCAGCCGGAGCCGTTTAATGTATACCGGCGCCCATAATCTTCCGCATTACTGTAATATAAAGGCGCAGTAAGTTACGGAGTGACTAAGGAACTCCTGCAAAACTGAAAAGTTATATTGTTATATCATTTCTTATCTTGAAATTTCCAAGAACAAATTGACCTATTTGGGGGATGGGGTTAAAAAGAGAAACCCATCTACATATTATGCGGATGTTAAATGAGCCGTACTCACTAGATGGCCCCGGTTGCTCGTTTGTTCCCGTATGATACAAAAATGATATAATATATTTGGTAAAACGGGTATATAGAGTGCATGCACTAAAAGTCGCGGATTCACATTCCGCCTAGGTCATGGATGCTATCTATGTATTATATGTATTCCCATTATAAAATTCTTAAACATAAGCAAATTATACAATTTAATTAACATTATAACAAATATTAAATATACTTCGATTGTCTAGTACACGTAACACAAATCCTTTGCCACTTAACACAGGTCTAGGCTAACTTAGTGCGATAAGTCTAGAGATTATTGTAATTATGTGTCTTGATTTACTGTTAACACGAACGGCATACTGCCTCTAAAATGACAAGTCGGAAGCGCACCTTTATTTTCTAGATATGCGTTGGGTAGATGGAGAAAGGTGAGCAAAAGGTCGATTGTTGAGTTCTGGTGGCTACAAAACACTCTTAAATGTGTACGGAGAATTCAAAGTTCAATACAAGGGCTGAGAATACGTACGATTTATGTACAATTGGGATGCTTGGTTCAGTTCTATATGACACGCATAGAATATATGTATAAAAAGTAATTTAAGATAAAGTTCGCTAAATATATTTAGTGTTTCACCAAGGTGTATCTGGCACACTAATATTGTAAGAGAATATTGGTCAGTGTGCATCTTATTATATCAAAAACGTGTTCAAGTGAAGGAGTTTGTTATATTATTACTAGCGTTGTCCCTCGGTTTTACCCTCGTAAAGTTTATCCCAAGGGAAATATTCATTTTTTTATACCCACAACCTGACCGGGGATTTAGTCGACAGAGTAGTGAAGTTTGCATCAAAATCTATTCCGTCATTTTACGTGAGAGACGGTCTAACTATTTGTGTTTAACCATCCATCACGTGAAATGGCTAAAGAGATAGAAATTCTAAAAATTGTTAGAACATGTCCTTTTATCGATTCTAAGAATCCTGCCAACATTTTTCGAATATCTTTTATGTGCGTTAGGCACATTTTTAACATTAAAATCCCTGATTAAATATACAATAATAGCTTTAACAAAACTTACGATAACCTAACATAGGATTAAATTAAGTTATATTTGTTAGCTATTCTCTTTTATTGATTAAGAATGTTTTTTTTTTGTTTCAGGTAAATTATGTTCGCCAGTAATATCTTCTAATCTCCAGCCGTTCCTCCATACTCTACAAAGTTCAAATATTATCATAATCCTCACTAGTACTTTAGTGTCTTTATTTTATTTGACATTTGACCCAATGACACGGGCGATAGAGACTACAATATATTGATATGGACCTAACTAACACATGCAACGCTGATTTGATTTTCACCTTTTCACGCGAGCTGTACTTTGTCAATGTCACTACTCTGTGTTACCCCAAAACATCGAGAGGATGTTTGGGCCTATGATCCAAATCTATTTATCTTTTGCTATGGTATTATAGGGGAAAAACGATTTACTAAAAAACAGACGC
>JAFELO010000763.1:90199-119365 GCA_017140195.1 Eumaeus atala
GCATGGTACGCGCTAACCTCCCAGGTCCAGTGGAAACGCCTGCAAGCCCAGCAAAATATATCCCTACGGGTCATCACGGGTGCCGGTCGCTACCTCCGCAATGATGTGATCGCGCGTGACTTGCGGATAGAGTCGCTGGATGGGTTTGTGGTTCGATTGTCGAGCGCTATGTTTAATAGGTCAGACAAAGGACCGCATGCTCATCTACGGGACCTGGCCCCGCTGCATGCGCGACCACCTGACGGGAGACCGTATTCGCGTGAACTCCCCCCCCGTGATCCACCAAGCGGACTAGGGACTGCGTGTCCTGCGATCCGGACGAGAATCACACATGCGCACGCATGTCACACCCAATCGCAATTCACCACAGTCACAACATACCACATAACACACAGGCCCTAAATGAGCCTACATTTCCCTGAGCCAAAAGCCAGGATGGCAAACCGCAATTATATTGCGGTCCCGTTACCGAGGGGATAGACGTCCCCTTGCGACCCAACCCGGGTTATGAGGTTCGCCTCGATGCCCGTAACCCTCCACAGTTTCTGTGGAGAAGACCAGCAGTGATAGTCCCCTCTTCAAATCCTAGGTTCAATTGGATTCGCTCAAGGTACCGAGCACTACCGCCACGACAAGGCTCGAACCATGGCGGGGACTTTTCCAGGCCCCTGAGCTAATAGCGTTTTACCTAAGACTTTTTTAAAAGATTAATTTGTAAATGCATCGTCGTTGGGACATGAAAAGAAAAAATAATGGCGACGAAAAAATGACATGAAGAAAATATTTCGCGTTCCAAGATGACTACTCAAGCGTAGCGTCTCGAAACTGCGGCGAGTGCTATACGTTATTTTTGGATTTACACCTGCTTCCAGTCGCCTGCATCGCGATCTATTTCCGTTGTGAGACATTGACACGGTAACATTCGGAGACATGTTAGATACCAGGTACGGAGGGTTTAACCTTGCTGTACTTTTGTATTTCAGAGATGTTATCGCAACATGCATATTTTTGTGCTATACGAAGTATATATTTATTTATTTAGATAGCAATAAGTAGTAATCTATTCTAACAATAGCATGGCTGACGAAATCATGATAAGAAAAAAAAAGTGAGCTGTGAAATACGATATAATTCTTGATGATTTTTTTTTGTAAAATGAAGAATAATCGACGATTCTGTTTGTCTGTCTGTCCGCGTTGAGCTCAAAATCTTATAGTAAAAACCGAATTTAGGGCGGTTTTGTGTGTTATTGAGCGAGTCGACTAGATTATAATTTCTTAAGGTTTTGTTGTACTAAATGTTTAGAATATAATAACAATTGTCGACGAAGTCTGACAAATTTAAGCCATCCATGAGTTTTCATAGACAATACTGTCTAAACTCTTTAATATAACAATATAATGTACGAGGGAAACATTCCTTTGTTACAGGTCTGGAAAACCCGAACTAATTTAACGCAAATTGTCTGGTAAATTAAATATTTAAGAATAACAAAAATATATGCCCGAGCTTGACAGCAAACAAACTAACTCATAAATCGTAATTTCACGTGTCACTGCTCTACGGCTATAAAAACCATAATCTTATAAAACCAAGTAGTATCAGCATGTTCCAGTATTATAAGAACATCGAGTACTACCTGTAGGTTTATCGAAACTGTTGTGTAGCTAATTTCACGTCTCAATTTTTCTCACTCGAGCTAATATTTCCATTGTGTTTTTCTTTTTGATTGGCGCGTTTAGTAGCATATTTTTACTATGTTTAGTTCCTTGGGCAGCCCCTACGATATACGCACTACAGAATGTATCGTAAAGGCTGCAACAAATTTGTGATATGCAGTGTAATGTAACGTTCGCAACGAGCAGAAACAGTTCATGTTGCGCTGAAATTCGGCGAACTAGCTATACTCGAACTTTTTGCTCGCATATGATACCGATTAGTGGTCACACGTAGTAGATGTTGGGCGAATTATTGTTAAGTACTGATCGAAGTGCATAGCACCTAAAGAATTCACCGCAAAACCGCGAGCAAGTTGGTTTTTTCTACGTATTGACTGCATGCGATTATATATTGGAGTTTAATGTAATACGTTATATTGCAATATAGTGTGGCATGGTTGAAGATACGTTATCATCATCAGCTTTTGCCGATCAACTTCTGGACATAATTATATATCTTTCAATGAATACTCATTAAGTACAACGGCTACTAACGCCTAACGGCTAAACGGCTACAAAATGTGTTGGAGTTTAATGTTATACGTTACACTAAACTCCAACTGGTCTGTATTCTTATTAGTAATTCACTAAAGTCCTTTTTCTCAAACACGTGTAACTTCAAAATGTCGCATTACTGTAACATGGCATCAAGTAAGACATCTCGGGCAGTTAGAGCTGACGCGACATGCCGCCGAGGCGTGGCGGAAATATCGTTGGTGGCATCGCGCGGCGCTCACGTCACCGGCTCGTATCCGGCACGGCCTCGTTACGTACGCTTTGTGTCGGTCCGAATGAATGAGCCATTGTCCGTGATATCACACTCCGACAATTTGCATATGAACCCCGTAAATTGGTAATATAATATTTTGTGCCTCTCAAATGAAATGATCGTGATTTCACGGAATATTCCTGTATTACATATTTATACTTGAGTAATAATTACACTTTTAACACTACACAAGTACATAATGCAAGGGTGTAATGGATTTACAAATTTAAAAAAATATTTGTATAAAATAATGTAATGTAGGTAGTAGACAATAGTCTCGATATGTTATATATATGTATGAGTGCGCTTACATAAATACAGTAATTAATATAAAAGGACATTATAAAATTAATTTACTTTTCATTAAAATTGCGTTTTTCTTTTTCAGAGTAAATAAAAACAGATTAATTTAATAGGTAATATGGATACGAGAGTAGCAGGAGATAGATCGTCCTGGCGTTCATTGAGAGAGGCCTATGTCCAGCAGTGGACTGATAAGAGCTGATAATGTTCATGATGATATCGAAGTATATACTAAAATCAAATGCTAATTCAAATGTTAGACTTTAACGGATGTCTTATGGGAGTCATGGGAAGAAAACTAAAACTAATTTACCACGATAGAAAAGCCTTTTTTTGAAGTAGAACATACTAAGGAAAAATGATTAGATTACGAAGTGATTGTGAAGCATCGGCGCTGAGAGATGAGAGTAGCCGTTGTACTTACTCATTGAAAGATAAATAATTATGTTCAGAAGATGATCGGCAAGAGCTGATGATGATGACGTCATCATGCCAGATTGTTGATAGAACATTTAAGTACTGTTACTATAATCCTTTACCCTTTCAACTGTTATGCTATATTGGCCTTTGCATCTGGGCATACATTTTTGTCACCGCACTTCTCCGAGCGGTGGAAAATCGTAAAAGTACATTATCCCCGTTTCGGGCTAACATTTTTCGACGTGTCGCGTCACCAATATTCGCGTGTGACCTTTTCGTTTTTATTTTGCCCATTTCCCGCTCTGGACTGGTTACAGTTGCCAGTTTATTCGAAGCAGCCGGGGGAAATTCTAGCTGATACATGTTCCGCAAATAATATTCCTTTGTTTTAAGTTACCGCGTGTTCTGCAAAATTGTTCTATTATAACTTATTTTACTTTTTACACAATGTGTATTTTATATTGAAATTGTATTTCAGAATCCCAAGTGGTTCAGAAATAACATTCCTGTTTATTTTTCTATCGCTGGATATTTATTATGGCTTTACAGTATGGCACGATAATCCTTTCCTCACATATATTTTATAAAAACTCATTTCTGACTAACGGAAATTTTATAGCTGCCTGCAAAATATTATTTTGTATCTAAAGTTCGATTGTTTTAGAAGTTTTCTATCTGACAAGCGATCCTCTACGGCCTCGTTCGTAAATAACAGAGGATACCCTAACAATTTATTCACTACGTATATATTAATTTGTATAAGTCCATCCCGGATTCGCACGATTTTTTGATGATTTACAAAAATTTGACAGTTATAAATCCATGGTAACGATTATTAATCGATGTTAATGACAATTAGCCAAATATATGACAGAAGAACGTCTTTCGGGACAACTGGTTATCAATAATTTATGCCGCGAAATAAGGTTTTACTTTGATATTACAATAAAACTATTTTTACGGACTTTATCGTGGTTTATTTAAGTATTTTACTAGCTCTATGTTTCAGAAGCTTTACAGCAACCATGGCCACGGGTACACTGAGGTAACAGGTGCCCTGATGTCATAAATTATTAAAAGTACCCGAAGAATTATAATTATTTATTTGTTCTGATTAACGAAGACAGAACTTATTATGTCTTGCTGTAGTGGAGTAGGAGGTGTTATGTTTGGTTTTTGACTTGATTATGTTTAACACAGGGTCCCAAGTAGAGAAAAGAGCCCAGCCATCTTGTCTATTGAAATATGAATGTTTCTGGTAGCCTCACTGATCATCCTTGGAAGGAATCGGTTGGTCACTAGTGAAGATTTGCGCATCATCAAATGTAATGTAATGGCAGGGGCCAACTTCAGCACTCTGAAGGCGTCCCCTGCCATTACCCTGAGAAATAGAATATATAAATAAAAATTAATAAAAATCCTCAATAAACATTCCTATCTTACTGAAAAAGTTATACGACATTAACAATGTCGTATAACTTTAACAATGTCGTATAAGGGGTATTTACACACAGAGAGTGTGTATTTACCGACTATCTCACTGGTCATCAGAATCGGACCAAAATTGGTGATATTGTCAGCAGTCCACAACTGGTACCTTATGGCGTTCTTCAGGGCAGTGTCATTGACCCTACTCTGTTCTTAATTTATGTAAACGATTTATGCAACTATAAAATCCTAAATTGTAAAATATTCACCTACGCTGATGACACTGCCCTCATATTTAAAAAACTTAAGGTAATCTTAAAGAAATAACAGAAATAGTTCTCAAGTTTCAGTCAATTATTCAAAAACAAATTTGCTTACCTTAAATGTTGAAAAAACTAAATAAAAACCTTTTTCCATTATTAAAAAAATCACAACCCAATTCGAATTTTAATCTTAAAGTACATAACTGCAGTTACTTATCATGTCCCTGTGCTTACATCAATAGATCGACACATATAAAATATCTTAGTGTAGTGATAGACCAACATCTGAGGTGGTCGAATCACATAGAGAGTGTTTCGGAGCGGATTCTAAAAATTATATGGGTGTTCAGAAGACTGAGACATGTCGCTAAAAAGAATTCTAATCAATACTTATAAAGCACTAGCGCAATTTGTCATAACCTACCGTATACCTATCCCTGGGGAGGTGCTCCAAAAACACAAATAACTCTGATTGAGAGAACCCAAAGATCTCTTTTAAAGATTATGTTCAATAAAAAAACTGCACCACTAAACCTTTGATTCATACAAATCTTGTGAACTTTTGATTATAAATGTATACTAAATTGTATTCTAAGAAAGCATAGAACGTTGACCTATCTAGATGAAAAAAGTAACAGAAGAACAAAGAGGCAACATATGTCCAATCCCTAAATGTAAAACAAAGTTTGGACAAAAACCATTTTTATTTCAATCATTTTACATGTACAATAAAATGAATATTAGACTCAAGATATACCCTATGATACGATTGGCCGATGGAATCTTGCATTGCAAATTTTTTGAATGATCTAAAATATGAAGATACGTAGGAAAGAATCTTTAGATAACACACACAAACACCCGCACACCGCACGTACACATATACACACATACACATACAAACACAGACACACGAACTCATACACACAAACACACACACACACAAAATTGTATGTATTCTATTTTTATTAATTAATTTATTTTCTTGTTTTGTCACATAACTAAGATTGCCGTGGTGGAGCACCCAGTAATACAGGTCATCAACCTAGTACAGGGGTCCTTGCTATTAATATGTAACATAAAAAGTTAAGAAATAAACGATTCTTCTTTTTCTATAGAGAAAATGGTTGGGTTATGATAATGTGTGATAAAAATAATCAAATCAAAAGTTAAATACGCGACAAAATCCCTTACTTATATTGTAATGAGTAACATTGGCGTAAACTTAAGACATCAGTTTACTTTGATGTATTTCCATGTTTAGTTTGGTTGCTTTGTCTTAGAAAAAGTTATATAACCTATGTTATCGCAAAAACTGTAAGTTTCGAATTGTTAAAGAAGGAAGAAGACGGAGCCTATTCAATGCAAACAAACAAACAAATTAGTATGGAAACACTTCTTCGGGAATCGCGTCTATACATGAGTGTATCGTTCAGATTTTGAAAAATTGCACAATCTTATATTATGGGGGGCAGACGAGAAAACGGAGCCTTTCTTAAAATTATCGACGTCCTCCTTTCCTCATCCCCTCAAATGGGCGCCGGCTACTAACACACCACATGAAACGAGACACCGAAGATGTCACTTTACGGCAGTGTCATATGAGCGAGAGGTGCCGCCCTGGTCGTGCCGGCTAAATTTCGCCAATAGGCAACTACCTCTTACTATGTTTGTTTTTCAATTATATGTGTAGATGGATAGTAATTATTGGGATGTACTATGAATATAATCCCAATATTAATATAATCTTTATTAAACTCTTATTACTAAATTACTATATACAGATTATGAAAGACTCCAGGCTTAGTCGTGGACCGGCTTAACATTGATTAATAGTTCTTATCTGTGATTGAACTTAAGCGGCAAGGGATTATTTGAAATAACCTTAGTGGTCCACTTTGTTATTTTATCTGTCTTTGGTAAATAAAAATAAAATTTGTGAATGGAGCACACTTTATGCAGCTGAATAATTTGAAGCCGCAAAAATGTGCTACATCTATTAAATTATAAGTTGCTAAGGTTTGTAAAGTTTTATTTATACTCGCATAAGCACTACGCATTGAGCGACATGTATCTTCCTTCATGTCAGGAAAAAGTAGGGCAGGTGGTGTAGTGTTTCTTCCTTTGATAAATTGTTGAATGTGTTAAAATGTAAGTACACATATGGACAAGTGTCCAGATAATAGTGTTATCATTAAAAAATAATTATTTTTTATACACTGTTTATGTAGTTTTTCCAATGTGTAATTTCATTAGTTGAATCAATTTTTAATAAATAAATAAAAAAAAACAAAATTCAAGCTGAAGTACCAATGGGGAGGCCACATTGCTCGTAGAACCGATAACCGATGAGGGAGTAAGGTTCTCGAATGGCGGCCCGGCACCGGAAGACGGAGTGTTCGACGTCCTCCTACCCGCCGCTGGATTCAAGTGGCCTATGACGCTTTATATGATGGGGCATTTCCTGCCCCATATGAGCAGGAAATGTCTAGCACTGAACGTCATCCGGATGATGATGATGATGAAATACAGCAGCTGCATCTACTTAAATGACGCAAAGGAAACATAATTAATTGAAAAATTAAAACAGCTACTGACAAGTTTTACACCAATGTATAATTAGCATGAATTGTCCAAATGCTTGTTATTAATTTAGTCCGAGCCCCACTTAATCAACGGCATAGAATTCGCGGCGTGTGAGGAATGTATAATTAACTTCAACATGAACATAGCACAGTCACCAAATATTCATATTAAACCTGATTGAGATGGTGTCCAGCGTGACGTTTGATTCTGAAATGTACGAGTTCATTTGAGCATCAGTAATCAGTAGCTACAAATGTCTAATGTGATAACTTTGTATTTATTTAGAAGGTTTTCCTGCATTTTTCATAGCATAAGAAAGAAAGAAATAAATTTTATTTCCTCGAATATGAGTAGTTATAATGTAACTGTACTACATAATAAGTAAAGTTTCCAACGTTTTCTGCCTCTCCGGCATGCAAAAATTGATACATATTTAATTAACCTGACTTTTATAATTTCATAAGGGGACGAACGCTCAATTGGAACCCTTTGATGGCTACCGACGCCAGTGGACAATCGCATGAATGTAACGCAAATGCGTTGCCCTCGTATCAACCCCCAATGAGCCACCGGGTACTCACAAACCGCAAGAAACGTGACGGCTACGCTGGCACATAACGCCGGTATCAAGTTAACGATAGGTACTTCCTCGGTCGTGCCGGCCCAATTCCGTATTTTCCGTATAGGAGGATGTAGTGTCACGCACCATGCATGGCACTACCTCCTGTGCTGCATGGCACTACTTCTTATCAAAAGCATGAAACACAAGCATTGAAACGAGAACGAGATGGCACTATGCCTTAGAGTAATAGGCGAGAGTTGCCCATGCTGCATTGCAGCTGATTTGGGCTTGCCGTGAAGATATTACTCGCTCATATGCTATAAAAGTAAGATTTATACTATTCAAGACACTCCGGTGAAAGGTAGGAAGAAATAATATAAGCGCCGGTAGTCATCACAAGGTTCTAACTGCTCGTTCGAGATCTTCAATTTGCTTATGAGTCACAAATGCACGCGGAAGCGTTAATTTATAGACTTTACAAGATCAATCTACTGAGCTTCACTCGGTAGCAGTACACCAAGACGTGACGACAATATTCACCATATACTAAAGTAAAATATTATATTTGACAAAGTGCTTTTATATAATAAGTAATATTAATACATGTACCGATAGGCACGTACGTATAAAAGGCACAGCGAGCATACAGTAGCACAAATAGTCCTTAACTGAACGCGTAAACATCCCAAAAAGCTCGGAGCACTCAGAAACATACATTTTTATCGTTTCCACAAGGAAAAATATATCTCAACTTTAGCAGTGGCTCTAGTATATTACACCTACAATTTACAAGAGCGGGGAAGTAATAAAATTTAATGCAAACGCGCCGACTACGCGGTGTTTGTCCAAAATCTACGAGGAAACTGGGATATGCTGCCAGTTATATAGGCCTCTACTATTGCAACGTCTTTGCTAAGATTTATTGAGAGTTTTGTTCAAGTATGCGGCGTATGGGAGGTCTATCTATTCTGGCTGTAAAACTCCTTGGTATAATAGGGTAAACACATTAGTAGAGACGGCTTGAAATGTGGCTGTACCGAATCACGACACCTGCACTCGATTTACATAAGATTTATGGCTGCCTTTGTCTGCCTGTCCTTTTCGCTAACTTATGTAGGTGTATTGAAAGCGAGTTCAATCTTATAATATATTCCCTACGAGAATTTCCCTGTCACTTATTTTCAAATTTCCGCATCTTTGATCGTTGGTTCGTTGCCCAATAAAATATAATATGTTTTAAGCTAAGTGAAATGAATGATGTAAGGATTGCCAGCAGTGTGTAGTTTATGGTACAACTTTAGAGAGCACGTATTGCCTATAAAACCTTTAGCTGCATGCATGACTTCTCTTTGCCTAACGCCATATACTACAATCAGAATATGACGGTGCATGTAGTTACAACAGAATAATTGTTTTAAAATAAAAGAAGGACTTTATATTTTAAATGTGACTAAAGTCAGCTATAGTCAACATTTTAGTTTTCCTCTTGTCACGCCAAAGAAGTATAACTTCTAATGCGTGTACATAAGTACACAAACACATTTTTTTTCTAATCTGACTAATTATAAAATTTACTAAAATAGACGGGCATACATTATCTTGCCTGGAGTAGCTTAAAATTGTCACGGTCGGTAGCGCCACTTGATGAGTCCATTTCTGTTCTGAAACCATTGAAACATATATTAACATATATGTATCAATTATTTTAACAAGAATTAATGTGATATAATCTTTATCATAAGAGAAATTATTTTCAAAAAAATAATTGTGTTAGTGCCTAGTCCTGTGGTAAGTACCGTAAGGACTTGTGTTACAGGTACTAGACAACGGAAATATATTTATTATTGATATCAATTTAAGGTTTTTATTATAGAAATACATATAATACGTAGATATAAGCACCCATGACGTAGGCGGGAAACCCGTGACCTCTGGCGTAACACGCGGACTAACCGCCACGTTACCAACTGAGCCAGCCAGTCGTCAAATACAATTACGTAGTATATTATTTTGATATATCTCATAAGGTTTAGCCAACGTTCATTGTGTACATGCCCGAGACATTGTTCTTTGACGGCTTTACTTTTTTTGGAACTTAAACTATTGGAGAAATAATTAATTAGATTTTTCTGTTTGCATAAACCTTCAGGAATACATTTTCCAACCAACATTGAAAGTGCATCAAAAACCGTTGTCTAGTTGAAAAGATAAAGCTTCGAAATTGACAGACAGGGGTGAAGAGCGACTTTGTCTAATACATGATATTGATTTGAATAACCCCTACTTGTAACCACCTCACCTACAACCAATATATTATTTTTACGACTAGCATCACTCCGCGACTTCACCCGCGTAAGTCTGCTCCTATCTGTCGTAGCGTCATGATATATTATAGCCTCTCTCGTTAAATGGAGAACACAAACAAATTTTGAAGAATTTTCAATTTGGGCTAGAAGTTCCTGAGATGGGAAAATTACAAAGTATAAATATAATAACGTGAAGACTACACAGTCGTGGGCAACTGATAGTTTGAATGACAAGTTTATGTGGGCTGTAGTCATTAGTTACTGTCAAAAATGACACGCTATTACTGGTCGTAGTACAGGGCTGTTGTTGAAGGTGTATGACAAGTGCGGTAACAGGGTGCAACCGAATCCATTGTTTAAACTTAAATTGCTTTCACATTTTGACGCCTCGACGGTGTGACACACATCACAAACATTTGGCGCGCTAGAGCTCGGTGCATGTGTATAAAAGACTCTATTTACTAGTCTTATTTATGTATGTCAATTATAGGTCTGTTCATGTTTTTGTATATTAAAAAGGTTTGGGCCTTTAATTATTTGTGTGTATCATGTAAAATCCTATTAAAATTTATAAGTTTCCTATGTTACAAGTAATATTTGTACTTGTGATAAATAAAATTTTGTTATTCTTGCCATATTTAAAAGAAACCTTTTTTTCTTATAATTTTGGAGGGCAAACTCAACGGGGATACCCGTGGACATCAGTCCAGGTATCACATTTTTCTCCATCCTTCCAATGGGCTATCAACTACTCGCAAACCAAACGAGACGCAACAGCAAAGCTGGAATTTTACGGGTATCATGTGAGGAAGAAGTGTCAATTTTGCTGACTTTTAGAACAAAAATTTGTACATTGAAATTGTTACAGTTAATATTAACAATTACACAGGTTAATATTAACTTCTTTATCTTCGTGTAGTACCTGGTCCGGGATGGATGCGAGTAGCAGGCGATCGAACGTTGGCGTTTGGCGTTCAATGAAATAGGCATATGATCAGCAGTGTGCCGATAAGGGTTGATAATGGTGATGATGATACAGGTTAAAAATTAATGATAATTCAATACCACCTATTCCATTAGGGAACTGCGGTGAAAATGTATTGTTGTCAATTCGATAGTATACTACTGTTATGTACATAAATGCCCTAAGAGAAATAACCTATCTGTTACATTTACGATACGAAACTCAAACCAGCTCTATGCTTTATTTAAATCTCGTTGATTCGTAAACTCAATGTCTTGGGAGACTTTACGACGTCTGAATACGGAATCAATCAACAACTCAATTATTAACTACCCAATTGTGAAATAAAAGCAAGTCGAGGTTTCTATTAACAAAAAAAAATCCCAGGTAACGTTGTGTTACGTTTTAAGTTAGTATGAGGTGTTACAGAATTTATTGTATCGCATTTATCTTGATCTATGTCTAATGTTCGCAAACCTGTATTTTATCTTACATTCTATTTTATAATACTTTAATTATACCGGGTTTTTATCAATGTAACGGTAATTTTAAATAAGTTTGTCGATCATCTAGCTCATTTGGTTGTGTAACGGGTATGCCGCTTGTTTTGCCAGTGGCTGTGGGTTCGAATCCGGCTCACGTACATGTATTTATACGTGTATTATGTGTACGTATTTCTATAATAAAAATCATAAATATTTAATTCTATATTCTCGTAGTCTTGTACCTCGTAACACATCTTACCCTTCCCTTGGGGTACTTACCAAATATGGGGCTAGACTAACTTAGTGAAATAACTTTATTATAGATATTATTAAAGGCCTATTGAAGGGAAGAACGAAAGCAGGGCAACGCATCTGCATGACAATAAATCATATGTCTATGGACGTCATTAGTTGTCACAAGATTCATTTGACGCACTATAGTATAAAAATATATTATAATAATGAATCCGCTTTTGATACACATATTTGATGACTTTACGAACAGATATTATAATAATGAATTGAATAATCTAAGTTATAGTTTTCTGTCGTTTCAGCTGTACATAGCGCGGGCACTAGAGTACTCAGTTGTCAGAAGTCCTCATATCGGAAAGTTTATCTATTCGTTATCGGACCACCGGGGTAGTACAGTCGAGCTATTTACAGTCGAAACGTTTAATGTGGTTCATCGAACAAAAGACCAACTTTATGAAGGTGAAATAACGAAATTATGTTTTAGTATCATTGATCAAAAATTGTCAAATACATGTCTAATCTCCTATTAAGTTTCTTTTTATATCATAAAGACAAACGATTACTCGAAATCTTGTAAGTGATTACCAACGTCTATAAACATCGGTGCAGTCAGAAATTACGCATGTGTGTAGGTAGCTCTCTTTCGCACATCTCATAAAATTGGTAACATTTCCTCTCTGACGATGTGGTAGTCTATGACAATTTCTATTAGGTTAGGCTCATTTTTCTCTTAAAACGCGTACCACGATACATCCCACTACTCCGATTATAACAAGGTTTGTATATATGTTTGTTGCTTTTACAAAAAAAAAAATTAAACGAATTCGATTGAAGCTTGATGCAGACATGCCCGGAATAATATAAAATACACGAAATTCTGAAAAAATCTAAGATTCTCTTGGGGTACACTTAAAAAGGGATAAAACTGCACGTTACAGCTAGTAAGAAATAAAATATAAACTCATACAGTAGTGTCACGTTAATATAATCGCTTTTAAAGTGGGCTTATACAGAAATATAAAATTTAATATACGTAGCGGTGAAATGTGCAGCAGACCTTATAAATTCTAGTCTGCACTTGTACGGAAAGTTTTAAATGGGCGCCCTTGTGCCAATGACAAGGTGCTGGTCACTGACGGCTCCGTTATACTCGCAACAGTTTGATTTAGGCGGGCTTTTGATGTTGTTTAAACTTTACTTGTTACGTTTTTGATTGTTTATGTACAAACTTCGTTCGTTGGGCCATGCTGGTGCTAGAAAATATTTCAAATATTAGCTTAAATTTTAGCTTACAGGTACAGCTGATCTTCAGTTACATAAATATAATGTTAGCCGACGGAGTCTCGACTTTAGGTCTAATTTAGACATTATGTTCGTAAGACAATGTAAAGAATTTACATTAATCAAACAAATTGTTCATAATCATTTCATGTTACAGTCGGCTGACTATAACATGAAATGATCATTAGAAAAAGTATCTCATTTCGATGTATTTCACCGTACTAAAATTATTTCCGGCCCTAAAATACATACACCAAACTATGCACTAGTTTGGTGTATGTATTTTAGTTTGGTGTATAATTAAAAATTATAATTAAAATTAGTGAACTGGTATCAGGCATATATCAGGCGTACCTGTTGTAGCGATTATGTTTTTCATCTTTAACAATTATAAAAAAAGTATATTTGTCATCTTTCACTGTAAGGCTTAATGTTCTCTATATTGAAGAAATTTCACTCATCTTCCTTTTTGCTATGGGGAGGATAGATATATTTATTTCATCTTTTCCACCGTGAACCTATATATTCGTCATATAAAATATATCAAACAACAATTATATTTCATAAAAAAAGAAGCTATACTCCCTTCTTTTTGTTTATTAAATTGAGATTTAACATGAAGATATGAAGTCATTATAATCTACAAATATGGAGTTTGGGAATTGAAGGACAATCTGTAGAAATTACTGATTTGGATCTATTGCATATAGATAGGACCATCCAAGTTGAAGCCGGGACTCTCGGATAACTATCAAGGTAAGACTTCGTTCCCTCACTCTTTACCAACCCTTATTAAAAACTGTGTTGCTTCCATTTTTTGTTTCTAATATTTTCTAATATTTTCAGTTCGTTCTTGATTGTCAATGTGGAAAGACCATGAATTGAAAGTCTAATTAAACCGTAGCAGTAATTAACCCCCCATTGTTGACTCCTCCTATAGATAATGTATGCGACAAATGAAATGGGTGGGAAAATATAAAATAACAAACGATACGCCCCGGCTTCGCCCGTGGATAAGTTATACATTTAAACCTTACTCCAGAATTCCCTATCCAGGGATGATACCTCATGCAAATCCGTTGGGTAGATTTTGAGAAAACACACAGACAGACAGCTTTTCGGTATTTTGTTTTATAATAGGTTAGGATAGTATTTGGAACACGATGCTTCTCATTTGTCATATATATTCAAACGTCTGTTACTTTTTGTACGATTTCGGTGAAAATATATCACGACAGCTCAATCACGCTCCTTTTATATCGGAGGCGAGGTTTAGGCATTACGCGGCAAAAGTAGAAAGGCGGTGATTAGTATTATTTTTAGGAAGCACGGCGCTCCCCGGGGCACCATCTCGCCCCCACGAGCGTTTATTTCGCCTCATCAAAACGTCAACATGTTGACGTATATTTTTGGGATTTTAATCGCGTCTCACCCGAGGCCAAGTTGCCCCTCTATGTAAACTGCGCCATGCCGTTTGTTCATATAATTGTTTCGCAGTGAATTGACACGCGCCTCGTTTTAGTACTGACACGTATCGGGAGCGGTGAATTTGTTTATTGACCCCATTAAAGATGCAAGTAAGCGTGCATTGAAGTTCTATGCGTGTATTGTTCTCGTACGAATGGCGTTAAAGGGTGATTGAAAAACAAACAGGACTGTTTTGATTCAGTGCAATATAGAACATTATTTTTTCTTTTATATACTCGTATTATCCTTATATCGGACCAACAAAGTATTTACGACGGTTTAACATTAGATGTATAGTTGAAATGTCTGAAAATATTGGCGATAAGTACCTATCGCTTAATACCCATTTTGTGACCTTTGAAGAATTCTTATATAATACTAGAGATTCACCCAGGTACATACCAGTGCCTAAAATGTTACCTTGTCGGGGATCGCTCTAGAAGTAGGTGAAAATCGCAATAAAATCCGCTTAGTGAATTTTAATAAAATAGATCTGACACAGACAGAGAGCTTTTGGGGCTTTGTCTTATAATTACATGTACATATCTACTGACAAATAAAAATATTGAATAGCTTTTCAAGGATGCAATAGTTATTTTCTACAATTCCCTGTGAACTGTTGTAAGATCTTCTACTAGCCGATCACAACGTAATTTGTAAAACTTTCCTAATTCTACTTTTCACTGTTATATTTAAACTACATATGCTGTGATGTTTTGTGTAAATAGCGTTTGTAGCAAACGAAAATGTACACGTAAATTGCTATGCAAAAGATTCCACGTTGCTAAAATTCGGCGTTTATAAATGAGTAAATATTTTGTTACATCATTTCTGTTTATACGAAACACATGCCTACTTTTCGCATTTGCTTTACAAATCTAATATGGAAAGGTTTTATGTTATAACGCTCCACCCTAAGGGACGATCTAATTCGAAAACTGGAGATGGATGCCGCAGGCTATCTGTAGCTACTTACTCCGGGCAACTTCACATTACGAATAATTATTTTCACACTAAAGTAAATGGGGTAATTTTATCCTATCGGCAGTACTTGCGAAGTGAATTTGTACTAATGCAAAACTGCGTTATTTTGGACCATAATATTGACAGCTAATATCGTTTTTCATATTATGATAACATTACATAAACTTATAAGTATACTAATATTTTATTTAATAGGTACTATAATAATGCTCTAACAGAACACTTGTCCTTTTATCATTGATTTCAAAAATACAAGATACACGAAAGATACACGATTTTATACTGAACTGTCATTTAAAAGCATAGTACACAGATGTTTATGTTTTTGCAAATGTCAACCCTACGCACATGTTTTAATTATTTTAAGCATAATTGAAACTGAGCACACCTTTTATCCGGACAATTTTGAGACACAGACTGTGTATCTTGGTATTTCTTTTTGTATCAAAATATCATATTCGTAGTAGGGAATTACATCCTATATGTATAATTCTCGAATCGTTTTCGAGAGAAATTTTATATGAATATTCATTAGGTCTGAGAATCAGCTACCCTGAGTGACAAGTGTTGTTAACCCTTAATATTTTTTTAATGTTTACACGTTGCAGTAAAAACAAATTCAATGTATGACAGAACAATATAATATAATACGCATCAAGAACTATTTACCCTCAGGCTACAATGTATATTTGCGAAAACTATTTTTTTTTTTATTGAGTGATCCATCCAATATTCCACACATTCACGTGTTAATGTAATACCAACAAAATTTTGGCATAAACACAGATCTGGACTATTTATTATATTGTAAGATGGTAGTGTCATGCTGCATGGGAGGAGGTAGTGCCATGCATGGTGCATGACACTACATCGTCGTGTACAACGTGCAACCTCACGCTCACTTTTTAATACCGCCGTAAAATGGCATCTACGGTGTCACGTTTCGTGCGGTTTATAAGTAGCCCGTGGCCCATTAGTGGAGGGGGGAGGTGAAATGAAGGGCAACCCATCGGGAAAATTACGATGATGTTCGTGGGCGTCGATAGTCGTAGAAAGGATCCGATTTCTCGTTTGTCACCCTATATTATTAAAAAATATATATACGAATGCATTATTTACAACACAGTTAATTTTTGTTTAATATTATTTATTAATTTATTTTATAAGAAGGTTAAGTTTTACGAAGTGCTCGCCACAAATAAAAATAAAGACGGAAGTATGACGTTACAAAAGGAGTGGTTCTTCCATTTTTACGGCATAGGCCACAGCGAGCGGGGAATATCTCTTTTTGATACTCGTCAGTTATTTGCATTTCCGCTTTGCTCTTTTAGAATAGTCCTTCACGACGCTTTGATGTCAGGGACCTTTTGAGGACAGTTCATGTTTCGTAGATACCACCACATTCATATAAGAGTCTAAAAGTTTGAGCTTTTACAAAAACGACTCAATTACTGAAATGACAACCGTTTGAAATGTGGTGAAGTATTCCCTTTGTACTTTGTCTACAATTTAGCCTTAAGAAGACATGTTTTGATATCATTATGATTTCAATAATATCGTTTTAAAATTATGTTTTATTGAATTCTTATCCTCATAGCATTTTTAAATAAGTTAAAGACACTTAATACCGCTGTAAATTGCAATATTATTTAAAGTTAAATTACTGGTTTAACTACTGACCTCGACTGTGTCATATTTTTTTTTATGTAACGTTAGTTTTAATATTTTATTATTCTTTTCCCTTAGTTTTAATATTTTATTATTCATATATATTTGAAATTGATTGCTATTTAAATTATTTCGCTAGGCAGGCGACGTCTGCTATTGCCGAGGCCTTAAATCTAATGTCGTGGTAATGTGTCTCCTATTAGCGAGTACTGAAAAACTTAGTTAAAGGCTACCTGAGTCCGTCATGCTATGGCTCAAGAGGAGACAACAACGCACAAAAAATAAGTGGTAGCGTCATCCAACATTACACCGGAATTGGGCCGGCATGACCGGGGATGTACCTCTCGCTCACATGATGACGTAGTAAAGTTACATCTTCGGTGTCTCATTTCGTGCGAATTGTGAGTAGCCGGTGGCCTATCGGAGAGGAGGAGGAAGGGTGGGCAAAGCAATGGCATAGTAATTGTGCGGATATTGAATGGCGGCAGGCTGCTAATGATAAAATTAATGATACTGCATAGTACGTATGTTTAGTACAATGTAGTGACATACTGCATTGCAGCATCATAAGGCCGGCCCGACTGGGAGGCTTAAAAGTGATAGCTTTGCCGTTTTCCAATTGCGGGTAAAGAAGGGCCATGCATCTGTATTTATAGATATAAATCGGGGTTAGTTGTTAGCAGGTGGCTCATTTGTCCTTTCCTGTATAGCGGGTACCGTACCGCGGTATATGCCTATCAATGTCCGGAATGAATCCGGTTTTTTTAAACAGACAAACGATTTGTCAAACAAAAATATTGACATCTGCCCGGTTAAATGAAACGTAGACGCGTAGCTCTCCTTCACTCCATCCAATGGGCCACCCGCCAAATCGGCTGTAATGCAGCATAAATGCAATGAATCAATAACAAGTTAAAATTAGCCGGTACAAAAATATCCAATTAATACAGCACAGTTATTTATCGTTCTTTGACAGCCAGTACAAATCTAAATGTTGAATACTACAGTTTATTAAAAAATACAGTTACAGATACATACATATCTGTATGTACATATCTGTATGTACATATCTGTATGTACATATCTGTATAATACAGTCTGTTAAGATAATAATTATATAAAAGCGGTTATAGTGGATCTCACATAGGGCGAAATTAAATATTTGTATTCCTTAATAATATTCCGTAAGCTCCGTCACATTGTGACAATTTATTCTAATCTATAAATTCTGTAAAAGGAGTTCACAAGGGAATAGAGACTATAAGGGTTTAGTTAGATTTTTAGATACATTTATTCAATTGGTCTTTCAACATTCACAATCCAGGACAGACTGAAAATAGTAAAAAAACAAACAATGGGATTAATTCAGTTTTTGATACCGGTTAGTAAAAAGGTGATGGTATGAAGACTTATCTGGTGTCCGAGACTCTCGGCTGCAACTTGGATGGTCCTTTATATGTATATAATTAATTAAAAAGTAAATATAAATATATATAATTATTCCGTAAGCACAAATTTTCACGGATTTACCTTCATTCCTTGTATTCAAGATTTGAAAGAATATAGTGTTTAATAAACAAAAAGAAAGAAGGAAAAGAGTTGAGCTCTGAAAACAAACACAAATCCAATAAGATTCCCATTCTCTTGGCTTTATGATCCCACTAAAACCAGGCAAGATATAAACTCTGTTACAATTAAATTGAATTTGTTAACCAATTTTCACATGTGCCATATACTATTCAAACTAAAACATTATTGATACGGTCTATCAAATTAATAGCCGTACAGATCATGTCATTACTACTAATACAATGCACACATAAGAGAATTAAGACATTTTAACATTAAAACACAAGATTTAATAAGATATGAAATATGGCGTCGGCAAGAAATCATAAACTCACCCTTTTGTATAAAATAATAATTCGTGCATGGTGACACGAATATGTAGGTTCCCGGTAGAAAATAAAAAACTATTTAACTATGATTTGGGAATGGCAGATAGCGTCAGCCATCCTAAGTATATCCATCCTCCCCATCGCCAAAAGGTCTGGATATGACAGATATACTTTTTTATAAAATATTTAAGTATCGGAAATATAGAAATATAATTGCTATTCTCACATAGCCTATACCGCAGAGCTTGAAGACAAAAGTCGGCAAACAATCGTTCTCCCTGTGATGACCTACGGGGCAGAAACATAGCCTTTGGTCCGCAAGTTTGCGGCAGCTCAAAGCAGCTAGCTATGGAACGTGCTATGTTGGGTGTTTATCTGTCCGACGGAATTCGTAAAGAACTCATAAGGTAGAGAACTAAGGTATCCGATATCACGCGACGAATAAGCTCGCTGAAGTGGATTGCCACTTCTCGCACTCCGAAGAACAGATGTGAAATGGGTCAGTAAGCTCCTGGTGTGGAGGCCGCGTTTAGGAAAACGAAGTGTTGGTCGACCGTTCACCAGGTGGGAAGACGATCTCCGTGCAGTAGCTGGTCCGGGATGGAAGCGAGCAGCAGGAGATCGGTTGTCTTGGCGTTCATGGAATCCAGCAGTGGACCGATAAGGGCTGATAATGATGAAAAAATGATGACGACATTAGATTTGTGACAGAATATATTATTTATTTTAGCTCAATGAGACCTGTACTTAAGCTACGAAAAAGTGCCTCTGGGTAATATCGTAGTGAACTGATTACTATGCGAATTTCATGCGGCTTGTTAACAACAATACTAGGCTTCGGCAAAGTTTTTATGTTATTTATTTAAAACGACATCATTATGAATATGCACAATATATTTTACATTTCAATTGTAATATTAAAGACAACAGCAAGTATTTTACAAGACACGATTGTAGTTTATACCAAAACGTAAAACGTTTAGTTAGGTGGATGTTGAAGAACATCGGGTAGTTAATTATCAAACTACCTCAACTTCACATCTTTACGATCTTTCTTCTACCTGTGCCTCTTATCATTATTTAGCGTCAGCTCTCCTTGTCATGTCTGATTCTGGGTTATCGAAGCGTCTAACTGAGCATTTTCCAAATCCTTAGAATTTAAACATATACTCGTAGTTGACGACCTACCCCTCTTTTGTTTCAGTACCCAGCTTTCATTATTACATGAGCTCCAAAGCGGCTCATATCTCGTTTATATGTTTTTGGTGTAATTTTTTGCCCATCCATTTTAACTAGCGTCGTAAAAGAATTTTTCGACTTTACAGTGAAGACGGTTTCACCTTGTTATGGACTGCCGCGTGTACGTCTGCGTCAGTGGTTTTATGAGGGACCTAACAAAGATTTACGGGGAGGCGGGCTAAGGGTCAATACGTCTAAAATATGTACATAATCAATAGACCCATGCGATTCTTGGGAAGTTTTTTTTACTTACTGGTTTCCAATTACTTACTTTTAGTTACATTCTAGCAGCAAGGAGCGAATTAACAAGTCATTATGTGTATATCTTCTTAGGATTTGTTTAAAAAAAAACACTCTAAAATGTATTGGTTTTTGTTTCAATTTTTCTTAAAGTTTCATTGTAACAATAAATTCCATTACGACTCATTTCAATTTAATTTATTAGAAATATGTTAGTGTAGCATGCGTATATTAATGGCATAGTATATCCAATTAAAGTTATATTTTCTTGGAATTTGATTTTCTAATGGAAACAAAGACGACTGGTTTTAATTCGACACGAAAAATTAACTTTTCGTTATAATTTTTAGTCTTTATCGGGTCACTGGTTAACTCTCAGAAGAACAGGCAATCCAAAACAATAATAATAAAAATATAATTACTGTAAGAAAATTCATTTAATGCTTCTTATATATTAATGAAACTTATTCACACCTCGGGGCTTAGCCAGGGCTGGTTGTACGGCCCTAAAACTTTTTCTTTGTGAAAGAATCTTCTAGCAACACACTATCCAATTGGTCAATCAACTACCCCAATCTTACCAAACAAATATTGTAATATATCGCATCCATCACGGCCCGGCTACTGCACGGAGATCGTCTTTCCACCTGGTAAATGGTCGACCAACACTTGGTGTGTCTAAGTAATAAATATTTGCATGCTATATCATGCAAAAGCTACTAAGACGATTTTGGTGAAATTTGGACCTGAGCATAATATTACAATGTAGAATAATATAAAATACTTTTTGCCCGGAAAACTTGAAGAAAAAAAAGGAGTGGTCTTTTAAAATCGACTTTAAACGGACAAAACCGCTAGGACAGCCAGTGTATTAGCAAATATGGGCGAAAGTGTATTCTTTTCCTCCTGTTTTTGCTATTTGCAGTCTCTAGAGTAACGGCGTAAGTGATAACCAGGGCAGTTATGAAGCTCATACATCAAACCGCTGTCCGCATAAATAAATTCGCAACGGTAAAATGATATGAAAATAAATAGATTGATATATCACCGGTCCGGAATGAAATATAAATGACGAATTGGTATACATCAATAATCAGTGTAATTGTACCATCTGCAAATAGACAAAACATTTGTAAATTTGTATTTAGTTATTTGAGTTTGGTGATAATGTGCTATGTAATAAATCACGTGTAAATTTTACGTCAAAATGTTTAATTTGTAATTTATTGGATGTTATAGATTTGAATGTGATGAAATGTTTTGTCATTATATGTAATCTCAGGGGAATCATGTATAGAGAGTAATTTAATTTAAGTTAGTTACGTAAGTTAAGGCTCTTTAAAATATCTGATACGTATGTGCTTATTTAAAATAAGGCGAGATATGTCTAAGGTTCTCAGTTTTATGTATACTATGTACCACTATATCATCTAAAGTGTATAACGTCAAAAGCCACAAACATATTTTAATCTGACTGTTTCTTTTTCCAAAGAAATTAATACTATTGGGTGTATATCATTTTATAATCCAAACACTTGAAACCAATAATTGCTAATAGCAGTAGAGTTTAATATACGTATTATTTGTAAGTTCTAAACCATAATATTATTAACGAGTGTCATTCGTTTTGTAAACCAGATTGTATGAGGCTGAAGGAGACTCAAGCATAAGCCCCACCATGGTTCAAGCCAAGCCAAAAGAAGCCAATTGAACCGAGAGGGGGCTAAAGTTCAGGAGGAGGAAGTGCTCCCGGTAGGCCTCTCATAAGAAGAGGAGGTCGAAGAGCAATAGGAGGAGGTACTTCTGCGCACGGGGCAAGGGGCGAGGATCATCCCATTGCACTATCCCAAAGTCGGTGGGGTGGTCCTTTAGTGCGGGGCAACCCTATCTGTGGAGGTGGAGCCGGTCCCTTTGGGGGCTGACTAGCCGTCGAGGTGCCCTGAAGGTCTGTTGTATTCGGCACTATCATGTGCTGTAAGTCCCACACAACACTGGACCCAGCCCAGGACCAGTGATGGCTCGTAAATACGTTTCCCCGCGTCAACAGAAAAGACTCAATCGTAATGCGATACTAGTTTCCGTAAAAATTGAACTTGTAGGTCATAGGTTTATAAGAACTTTACTTATACGTTTAACTCATTTCTCGGTAACTTCTAACGTGAAACAAAAAGGGACTACAACAAAAGTGAATGGTTTTTTTTTATAGTTTCAGGGGTAAACAAGCGGTCCTGAACAAACAGAATTCAAGGAAGAGGGAGTGCCAAGTTGCATAGGCGGAGGAAGCGCCATGTTTGACGCTACATCATCCTATGCAACGGAATGAGGCCGGCACGACCGGGGAAGTACCTCCCGCTCATTTGATACCAGCGCGAAGTGACAGCGTCGCTGTCCCTTTTGTATGAATGTGTATGTGAGTAGCCGGTTACCATTAGGGGGGGGGTGATAGCGCATCTGCGTAACATCATGCTATATAAAAAACATCCGCATAAGGATAAAGTGCCTCCGTTGGCCTCCTTTACCACCCCTCCAATGGGATACAGAAATCTTACAAGTCAATACTTAAAACGATCAAGTAGTACCCTACGTAGCACATGAAGGCGGAGCTACGCCACCTCGCAGCCTCTACGTGACGCGTAGCTGGTGTTAGTGCAAAAGATACAGACATTTGTGCCGATAATTTCTATGAAAATGCACGTTTACCAAATAAGTTATGTTCACCTCATCATCACATGAATGACATGAAATCTAAACACCACTCACTGATTAATCACAAATTCGCAGAAACTATCAGACATCTGCTACGAATGCATTTTAAGTATTATCCTCTCTAAGGGTGCTTTTTTGGGGGTAGATTAAAACACGAGAGGCCGCCAGTGAAATATAAGAATCAATATATACTATATAACATCCACATAATTACCATCCACATAACAGCCCATTAACATCCACATAATTACTATGTAGATGCGTTGTCCTCCTCTGCTCCTCCCCCGGCTACTCATAATCTGCACGAAACGCGGCACCGAAGTTGTTACTTTAAGCTTGTGTCATGTAAGCGAGAGTTATCGGCCCAACTTCGCTGCAATGCATTATGGCACTATCTCCTACAAAAGTCTTCTAAAATATGTATCAAAACAATTTCCGTAATATTCTCAGAAATATATTCAATACAAAACCAGAGTTTATGGTGCCGGTAATGAAGGACGTTTCACTGTAACCGACGACACACTCCATTTTTGGCTAGAAAAACATTCTCTAAACCCGCACACTCACAACGCTTTGCTGACTTTTTGTTTTCCGACTGGCTGTTGTGTACGTCTGAAATGTACTTGTATTGGTATAATGAGAGCGGAGCAATCATGACAATGAATGGAGACCCGGATGCAAGGGCTCTTGTCTGAATACTCCGTCCTTAGTCGACAAACCTTAAGGTGACCACGAATATAGTATTTTAAGCGGCAATATATGTGCGTAAGGACTTGAAACACAATATCGTCGATAATTTTGTGATACTCATAAAGTATAAGTAAATAATAGCTAGTGACTTGTCAAAATTAACATATAATCGAAACAAAAATACTTATTAGCCGTATAGATTGTTCTTTAAATTGAAGAAAAAAAATATTTATCGTGGATGAGCCCTTTAAGTTACGAGGTTTACCTCGTAATATCTTATGAAGAAGAGAACTTTTCCTGTAAAAAAACAGGAATGTTGTGTAGCGATATTTTTCTTTTGGGCATGGTCACCCTATTACATTTGAAGCGATTAAAGTTGTATGCTCCAGGAATCAAATATAAGGCTTGTCGTGGTCTTCTATTGTATGTATTTGATGATCCTTTAAGACACAGGCTCATATAGGGCTAGGGTTGTATAGGGTTTATATTAAACAAATGTAAATGATAAAGATTAAAATTTTTAAATAACGTTATAAATATTCTATGATAAACAAATGAAAATCGGCAAATTGGAGAACAAAAAAAAATTGTGACTTTAGATTCTAAGTTGTACGGTCCATTAGTAGGGGGGAGGCATTTTTTTTTTAAATTGATTCTGGAATATATTGTCGAAAAATCCAAAGTGAGTGTTAGTGAAAAATTAAAGCTCCATGTAGTGTCTTTTCATTCCATCGTTACCCTTTTGCTTTGTGGGTGTAGACTTAAAGCTTGAAATAAAATGCTAAGTATCGTTGAAAAGGATTAATTTGTTTCACAAAGTAAGTAAGGATTCTGAGAAGGGTAATGAATGTAATGTAAACGCAGTTCTTTATAGTATTTTTACCTGTGATGAATCTATTTATATTTTGTCTATGAAATTAAAAAATTGATTTTATATAATATAATAAATAATATTAATGTATGTAACTTGGTGAAGTAAATGAGAAACTGGTTCACGTCATCACGTGTTAGACACACGTGACTCCCATATATTTTCTCGTCAACTAAGAATATTATTTTGTCAAAACAGCATTACTAGTTGCTAGCCAGACCGTGTAAAGTTCTAAAGGTTCGTTTTTTATTGCAAAATCAACCGCATCTTCTAAAAAGTTACTGTCTAAAGCCACAATGACGTATATTTTGCTCTTATCTCATATGTTATTGTAGCAAGTATGAGCTTAGAAAGTTTCGTCTGGAAATGAGAGACATCTGGTACTCACTGGATCCATAACCCATAAAGATACAATGGGTTATTGTGAATATAGTACCTGTATGGCTTAGTACCGCAGGGCTTGATGACAAAAGTCTTCAACCAACGCGTTCTCCCCGTGATGACCTACGGGGCCGAAACGTTGCCTCTTAATGTAGGGCTGGTGCGCAAGTTTACTGTGAACGTGCTATGTTGTGTGTGCGGCAGAATTCGTAACGAAGTGATAAGGCAGTAATAAGATAAATAAATTATCCAATATCACGCGAAGAATAAGCTCGCTGAAGTGGTAATGGGCTGGTCACACACTCAGAAGATCAGATTGCAGATGTGCCAGTAAGATTCTGGAATGGACAAAAAAAATGAATGTTGGTCGACCGTCCTCACCAAGCGGGAATGATGACACACACAAAATCCGGGATGGATGCGAGAAGCAGGATATCGGTCGTCGTGCCGTTCGTTGAAAGAGGCATATGTCAAGCAGTGGACCGATAAGGGCTGATAATGATAACTATGATGATAGTTTATTACAGAATAGGATTATACGATTTCATACTGAACTGGCATTCCAAAGCATCCTTGATTGTACATTAACGAATAATTTTGCAAAAAAAATGTTTAAAAAAGTGCATAATTAATACGGACGGTTGTAAGACGCTGACTGTGTATCTTGGTATTTTTGTGAATAATAATGATAATAATAAAAAATAATATTTTTTGTATGTCTACAGCGAGTAGATGTGATGATAGCTTTCGCACTTCACAGTCGTTGTACACACTTGTCATATTTGTAGCACTTAGTTGTGATAGATGTAGCACGTAATTGAAAAAGTAGTAGCAGTGTTGTAGAAAAAAAGTTTATCCAGTTGTATCCATCTATTTATTCGTAGCACTTGTTTAACGAAGTTTGTAGCTCGCAAATTGCATCTCAAAATCACAAACCATTTCTTAGGACTATCCAAAAATATTATATAGGCGAACGATATAATGTTAAATAGAATTAATAAAATATATTCTCAATTATTTTGCCTCTCCTCCAATAATAGTGTCTTTGTCAAATTTGTAAGAATATATAATCATAGTTTAATCAAACAACATGTTGAAGATTCAGTAAGTGTTTCATTGATATCGGCATAATAACGGGCAATAATTACAACGTTACAATCTAAATAACTCTCAAATTTACATAAGATAATTATTCTCACGTCTCACTGTATGTAGGGCGGTGTAAAGATACTCTATAAACGATGTAACCACATCAGGCTGTCATCCACCGGCCGCTAAGTGCCTTGAAGTCCGAGACAATAAGTACTTTATCCCAGGATGAATACGGGCCCTCAAACGTGTAGCCGCAGCACATTAATTAGGCGCTTTGCGGGTGGTCACACCAAGTGGGTGTTTGTTAAGTGGACACGTATTTAGAAACATGCAGCTACTGGAACAATGTAAATTTTTAATAAGTCATTGAGACTTTGAGTGTTGTTTTTAATCCCTGGCGCAAAAAGAGCGGTGTTTGACGTGTACCTACCTATGTGTATACAAACTTTCTAATTTAGAATAGTAAGTGATTAGACATAAGTTCTTAGTGTATTGTTTGAATATTTCTAGTATTTCACATGTTTCCATGATCTTGTTCGTCTTCTAAAAACTTTAGGCATGCCGTGCCTCACAAAACATTATATCCGACCTCGTGTAGTTGGAATGCACGTAGCTTGGTCCACTTTAGTATTCATCGTCGGTGCGGTCACTCAAATGTCTGCTTTTAAATACGCTTTCCGCAGACTCACTGTCTCATACATACCAAATAAGTGTGACGTCGCCTGACCCATTTCTGTTTCGGACGCCGGCCGTGTCATGTGCTGTGGTGGACACTCAAATTGGAACCGTACATCGTTTAGCCGGCCTGCTTGCTCTTTACTATTCTGCACTACTGCGTCGATCGTTCGTAATGACTGTCAAACTTAAAGTACACTTTGGGAAGTGAAATTTAGGTAATATAAAACAGACTAGATATACATTGTAGCATTTGCTGTATTTTGAATAAACTTATAAATTTTTTTGAATGAATCGGTCCACTACATTATGTGACACACACGTGTTCATTTTAATTATATTATTTTTCTTCGGAATGGGGAATAAACGAGCAGTTCACAAAATAATGACTACAGATCGTTGCGAGAAAATCATACTTTAACATGCCTAAGGTATCTAATCGATTGAAGCATTATCAATATCATGTTTATAAGTAAAGTTAACAATATTTATTTAAAACATTCAAAAGAAATTTATTACAATGTTTCATTAAAACATGTAATGTACTTTTCATCTCGTATATGCTAATAAATTTCAATTACTTTTTTCCATTTTTTTTCCTATCCAGAGGTCGTGTGTCACAAAGTCTGGTTTTATAAAATGTGTAGCAATAATGGAGCAGGATGAACGGGACGTATGCAAAAGCATTTTATGCTGGAGGACTTGATTACTTCCTGACGTCTGTGAAAGTACGCTGTTAATTTTGGAACTGAGATGTCGTCTATGTTTCCTTCGATTGTATTGTATTGAAGCTTATTTTCGTTTAGCGGATAAAGGAGATTTGTTTTGTTGGCTTCGAATTCTCAATTGATACAGCTACTTTGTGTTTTATTAAAGTTCTACACAGCAGTGTACAAGATTTATTGTGTGCCTAGGAAAGCAGTTGCAAAATATTGGTTTTATTTATTACTGAATAATAATTATGTCTTTTAAAACACTTGTTGTAACTCATTTATATTTAAACTGATCAATTATAATAAAAACACTTTTCGTACGGCCTGGAGATCATTTGGTAACAGAAAATTAACATCTATTTACGACTTAATTGCTAAGATTTATTTCCTAGAAATTACATCCAAAGTTATTTAAATTATTAAATTATTATTTGGTTTTAAAACATAATATAAATTTACATCAATGTAAACATTAATTTACAAATATACCAAGATACACAGTCAGGGTCCCTAAACTATGTAAAAGATATATGTATATATGTATATATCTTTTATATTAACCGTATAAAAGATATGTACATATCAAATTGTGTTGCCTTCAGTAGTGCTTCTGTGTTCCGTGTCGGGCCGGGATGGGAACCCGGTCCACTTGTAAAGACACGGCGTCGTGGGGACTGTCATAGCGTAGCCAGACAGTCCCCGCGGAGGTGAAGTCTGGCCTTTTCGCCGAGGTCAGCCTGTCGCTGGAGGGGTCCTGTTGCCTGCAGACCCGGGACCCTCCACTAATAGTGGCTGAAGGCTCCCGTAGGGGTTTAGTTGGTATTGCTACCCAATGGCTGAGTCCAACATAGGTCTGGGAGTAAGCCCGGGTTCCCAGGTATCATGCGTAAATGCATTCCCCTTCGTCACCAAAAAAAAAGAAGGAGCAGAGAAGGACAATGCATCGGCATAGTAATTATGTGGATATCGATAAAAAGGCTTCGATTGCGAGTTTGCCGCACTATACTATAAAATGGACTTGTTAACCACCCATAATAAACTAAACAGCAATATGAACTGGTTCATGATGATGACTATTATATTTCACTAGCAGTCCCTCGTGGATTTACCCGTGTAATCCACCCCCGTAAAGGCAAGCCCAGGGGTGATATTCCATAAATACCATATATAATACATACACACACACACACACACACACACAC
>JAFELO010000763.1:119375-176909 GCA_017140195.1 Eumaeus atala
GAGAGAGAGAGAGAGAGAGAGAGAGAGACTTTACCTCATCGTAGATCGGCATAGTACTCGTAATAAATAAAAAAAAAGAAATATTTAATGTGAGCCATAAAATCTAGATTACTTTTTTCTATGTTAACGGTGTTATAAGATCTACCCGCCTCAACTACCTTAATTTTCAATTTATAAACAATTTCACTGTCCGACTGTACAAGTTACGCTGTGAATGGTACCATTTTCCCTAAGTTCACCTTTCTCGGCGTTGTGCCAATGGAATGTCGATCGTAATCGTCATAATGTCGCCGGCCCATCTGGCTCCTTAGTTTTATGATCTCATTGCCACTGCAATATCATTTTATTGAGATATTGATTTGAAAATATTCTATTCACACTGTAGCTAGAATGTAATCTATTTCTTTAAAATAAAAGTCCATGAAAGAAAGATACTTCGGATCGGGTTGGATGCAAGTGACGGGAGCATCATGGGGTTCATGAACCTTAGACACTAGCAGGACGATAATGATAAAAATTAATAGCGAAAATGTTCTTGCAACCAGAAAGGGCTAGAGAGGAAGTAAGATTGGAGAGAGAACGACAAACTGAGGTATACGTGTTTCATGGGATTTGTGTTTATTGCGATTCGGAATATTTCTTGATTGCTAGGAACACATTTATCTTATAATAGTTAAGATTGCAAACGAGTAAATGGTGCATTTTGAGGACTAGCGGCGTTTGCACAACGAGTAAATTTGTTGCGTGAAATAGTGTTTGATAATTGAAGTAATTATCAATAAAAAATGTATCAAAACTTTAAAAGTAAAACTATTTTTACGTATTTTATCACGGTTTATTAAATTATTTCATGCGAGTAACGAGAAGAGAGTTCGCGTAAACTTAATTCACATACATCAATATGTAAAGCTTACCTACCATTGAATGTTACAAAATATGATATTGAAGTTTTACACTGCCCATTTTATTTACTTGTGTCCTTTTTTACACGCTCTTTATCTATAATAAGGGAAAATCACTAAACCTTAACTTAGGGATTTCTTTTATGTAGCCTAGTCTATGGTAATTTAACAGTAAAATCAATCGGATTTACATAAAATTGTATCTATTTTCCTAAGATGTACTTTAATTTTATATTGGCTGAATTGAGGAAAATGTCTTAGATTTGAACGTGTCTTGAATTATTTATAAATGTTATATTATTTAGTTGATAGATTGTATAATTTCTGAACTAAATATTTTTAAAGATTTTGTAGTTATCTAACGGGGTTTAACGCGATACTAAAAATAATTATTACAGAGTACTGGCTAAGTTTTTCGTAAATATCTTGGCTCTGCATTTCGACCGGGTTACACCAGCCGTGGTCACGAGTCGACCGTATTACGTATTTTAAGTATCACGTTAAAACCCGTTAGATAAATGTGTAACAAACGTGACAGTCTCAAACAATTATATATCTTATAGGTTTCCGAAACGTTTTTTCTTGTATTGACCGTTCAATTCTATCGATTCGGATAATATAATGATGTAATAATGTGTTTAATTTACTGATAAAGTGCCCTAAATTTTATGAAAGAATAGAAAGGCAAATTAATATAATGTCACGAATATAAAAAAAATCCCGTGAATACTTCCAGGTGTTGGCTTTATTTGCGCTACATTTCGAAGTACAAGCTCAACCACGTAGCATGGCTCTAAATAAATGATTTTGTATGTTTTAATTTCTTATTTTTTTAACATTAAATAAAAAAATGTTTCTGTACTCTACTTTACAAACATATTGTCTTCACTTCGAACTGTACTATGCATGAACTATATATAATATATTAAATTTTAATAATACATTTTGTAGTATCTCCATTGTACACAAATGTGTGAGATTAAATTAACAGAGAAATGTGGAAATATTCAAGTGGATGATTATCATCAAATCCGAAATACTCTCTGATAATACTTATTTACTAAAAGAACGAGGTTTATCATTAAGGCGATTCTAATGAAACTATGAGTGAATAAACTGAGTACAGACACAGTGTTTCACTTTGTCTTGTCCTATGTGTTTTTTTTCCATTTTGTTTCTGAATGCAACAGCGTAAAGTACCTCGTTAGTGGTGTATTTCAAAAAGTCGAATGAGGTGCTCGAATGTGGCTTGCTGAGACGGGCGGGCTTTCAACTATTCTACAAGTAAGTTGATTGCTCTTCATAGCCGCCTCAAGAAATTACCGCCGACGCTGAGAGGTTAGATTTTCCGATTGAAGGTGTTAATAGCTTTTTTATTCCGTGAGAAATGATTAAATACTTATAGACTAAACGTGTATGGCTATTGTTAGTGAACGCCCATGAACATCAGCATAATTAATATGCAGATGCGTTGCCCTCCTTTTTACCTCCTCCGGCTACTCAACAAACGCACGAAACAAGACCCCGTAGATGTCACTTTGCGGCGATGTCAAGTGAACAAGTACCTCCCCGGTCGTCCAAGTCCAATTCTAATTGGCACTACCTCTCACTCCTATGTACAGGCAATATAATAATGTTTACAATTTAAAATTCATATGGCAATCGGATGTCTGTCGCTCGTAAAATTGTTATATTGTACTATGGAAAAATTTTATTTACTTGAATAAATAAATTCGGATGTATTTTGAAAAGAAGTAGTGACATTCAGTATTGTAGACTATTCGGCCCGGCGTGGAGGTACCTCCCACTTGCATAATAATAATAATAATATATGTGGATAAGTCCACAGACATTATTATTCATCTTATACCACGTTAACACAGTCCTGTACTAAGTACCGTAAGGACTTGTGTTACAGACACTAGACAACGAAATTATATTTAATATTTTTCTAAATTTAAAAAATCTTATATGTTTAAGATTTTATCATAGAGTTACATATAATAGATATATATAAACATCCATGACCTAAGCGGGATTCCAATCCGCGACATTCGGCGTAACACACGGACTGACCGGCACGTTACTAACTGAGCCAGCCGGCCGTCTTCCGCCTCAAAGTGACTGAGCACTGCAACGCTGTGGTGTGTAAGTTGTCGGTGTCATTGGAGGGGAGGAGGAAAGGGATCCACACGCGGTGCGCGTATACCAATAGCATGGTTACATAATACTTGTACGGATATGTGTGAGTGTCAGCAGTCGTCAAGAGGGTTCAACTACAAATAGTGTTTTTTCACCCTCGTATTTGTAAAGTAAGGCCTTGCCTGGCGGACAGACGACCAATCTGTCCTCGACTACGGAATCCTAAAAGTATGTGATTGGGTTCTTTTGCCATCTAATAACAGACATACAAGTATATATGATATTGTATTGGATGTATCAACAGGAGACGGAGAGCGTAGAGTTTATTCATTGCGCTGTAAATTATTAAATTATTAACAGTTAGAGCGCTTAGAGAATCTTTGCCTACACTTTATTCTAAAAAAACGTAACTCAGGCTCGCAAAGAACTGCAGTGGCGACCAATACGCCTGCGTAGAAACTATAGGATTCTTTGTTTTCCCTTTACTGTTTTTTTTAATCCTTGCTCTCCTATCTATTTACGTTCTCGTTTTTCACTTGCTAACTTAAACGATTCCTCCCGCAGATCTCATAGACGTACTCACCTTCAAATACCACCCCACCAAACTGACTTCTTTTCTTATTTCTTCACTGCTCTTTCAGCCAAACTTTGGAATTCCTTGCAACGTTTAAAATTCCTTCCTTGAGATGCAACAAAATCAAAATTTGTAAAAGAGCATTTTCTCAATCATGATGGTATGTAATTATTATTAATTATCTTTCATTACTTTATATTTATTTATTATGTATAATTCAGTATATATTACATAATAGGTACATATATTAATTTATAATATATTGTATAATTGTTAATTAATTAGCAAATATTTGCACTTTTATATATTTAATTAAGTATATGTATAGTATGTATTTTTTTAAATCGTTCACCAGGGTCGAAGACGATCTCCGTGCAGCAGCCGGTCCAGGATGGATGCGAGTAGCAGGAGATCGGTCGTCTTGGCGTTCATTGAGAGGGGCCTACGTCCAGCAGTGGACCGATGAGGGCTGATAATGATGATGATGATGATGCTAGTATGTATCGAGTATATGTATATGTTACATGTACGCTAATATTGTTTGCCGATATTTTGTCATTTTATTTGCATGTATACCCAAAAATGACCGCAGTTTTTTTTTATTTGTCCAACAATAGAGCTGCTCGAAGGGATTCTTATGTGGAATACGCTGTACTTTTGTTGTACCAGCCAATTATTATTTCAGCGTTTAACATCTTATGTGCATAAACTGTTAAATAAAATACAGTAAAATGTAATTGTTGTGATGACGATGTTGAATATTCAGAACCGTAACAACATTATATAAATTCATGCGATAAACAAGTTATGATATAATGGAATCATCGATTGTAAATTTGCACTATAAATTGGCAGCGGAAAATCTGTCGGCGGTAGCAATGTTAAATATTTGTATAGGCGAATATCGGACGAGATGACAATGTGTGGATTTACATGTTTTTTTTTTTTTTTAATAATCAGCAACGATAAGCCTTATTTAGTTGTCGAAGTTAGCGATCAACGTAGCACAGTACGGAGAAAAGATTATTCCAAATATACCAACATTGTACGTTTTATATTCGTTTCTAAGCGGCGCGACAATTGTGTAGAGGTAGTGCCTTGCTCCATTACACCCTAATTACGCCTTTAAGACCGGGGTATTCACATGTTGCTAGCGTAATACCAAAAGGGCTCTTCTAGGAAAAGAAGTACTCTCTCTATTACGATAAGGTGTGCCGGCACAACGAACAAATAAGTCTTTTCGTATGAGCTATGCGTTCCCCAAGCCACCTAGTAACTCTTCCTAATTAACAAAATTTGTTAGCCTGTGACATTGTATTGAAGTGCGACGTTCGGAATTAGGTACGTTTACACATATTGTATA
Source organism: Eumaeus atala (assembly GCA_017140195.1). NCBI lineage: Eukaryota > Metazoa > Arthropoda > Insecta > Lepidoptera > Lycaenidae > Eumaeus > Eumaeus atala. The sequence goes on from JAFELO010000763.1 coordinate 124,357, forward strand.
CATGCGCCTGTAATTCAAAACCCGAGTAGAATTTAACAACGTTACGCGTGGCTGGTTTGACAATGGAGATAATACTACACAGTTGTAATTTAATAGCTGGTTATTGTTATATCCTGTGTAAAGTCGACGTAAACCCAATTATTGTTCCCTGTGTCGCTATCTTGTGGTGAAGTTTGGTTTTTTTTATATCACAGGTGGGCAAACGATCAATCGGAACCTTTTACTACCGACGCCCATAAGCATCCACATGATTACAATGCCGATGCGTTGTCTCATCCCCCCCAATGGGCCACCCACTACTCCTAAACCGCATGAAACTGTAACGCTGAAGATCATTTTACGGCTATATTATGTGAGCGAGAGGTACCTCCCCGGTCGTGCCGGCCCAATTCCGTTGCATAGGAGGATGTAGTGTCATGCACTATGCATGGCACTACATCCTCCTATACAGCATGGGACTACCTCTTTCTAAATGTTCCTACCATTAGTATGTTTAAAGAAAACAACTTTGAGACTGAAATGATGCATCTGTTCATTTGTGTTACACGTCTTAAAACAATAAAAAAAAACTGTCAAATTGTTCGTTCATACCACAAGTTAACATCTATCGGGGCCACAGAACACCAGAATTGCGGTTCATTCACGATCACACAAGTGGTTTGCTCTTTTAGGATCTGTATTACACTGTTGTACATTTTCCAGTGTTTATTTGTGTTCACCTGTGGGTGCCGATTTCATTTAATAAAACAAAAACTTTATTTTTTTATCTGCTCTGTGATTTTTCTAACATACTTTTTATACTTTGGTATTTATAATAAGTAAGAAGGCGAGTAGTTATCGCCTATGTGTAGCCCATGTATAATAGTGTAATAATAGGCTAAATAAAATTATATTGGAACCCATTTAATTCTATATTGAATGTTTTCATATCAAGTGCTTTCTCAAAACGTTTAACACAAAATATTTAAATGTGCACTGAACACTGGGGCACTTCTGTTCACATACATTATATTTTATTTCTCGCTCCCCTCTCATGATATCTACGAGAGCAGATTTTGTGGCGACATTTTATAGTGAGGCTGCATGACTCGTAAATCCGACTTAAATGTGAGCCAATTTCATGTCGAATTTCATCACTTTAACTTTAAAAAAATAACCTGACTATTGACCACAGAAGTAGAAACATTGTTGCATTGTTATGTTTTCGCGTTTTTGTAGAGTTACCGAGAGCCCGGACTCCTATTTGCAGAGATGGGGATCAGGAAGAAATGAAAGTTTATATCATCATCTTCAAGTATACAACCTCCACACACAGAAACGAGAGTTACCATAGGGCCAAAGGGATCCTATCGCACCTGTATATTATTACTAGTCGACACTTGATCAGTTCGTCGGGCGTCACAAAAGAAATTCGCTATTATAATTTTTCTATTCTGTTTTTTATGAGCATGCGTCTTTATGAGTAACTTGTAAATCCAGCCATTTTGGTGTCTAAGATTCCGTGAAGAGTGAATTGAGTGCGCTTCTCGCTTTTTCATATAAGTATCTGGAAGTGACATTTGGAAGGGAATCACTTGCTATCCGATCTTCAGCTGAGCCAATTTTGTTATTTTTTTTTTTTATTTGTGAGACTACAAACTGAAGCTTGAATCAATTCATAGTATATTTTTAATAGTCTAATTATAAGTTGGTCTTAAGTTTACGCGAATGTACTCATATACGCACATACACATTACAATAAAGTTACTCATACGGATTTTATCGCGGTTTATTAAATTATTTAATACCCGGACGTTTCAGGAGCTTTACAGAAAACCATTGAACATTCACGAGTGGACTGAGATGACAGATGTCACAAGTTGTTAAAAATATCTTTTGTACTTATTTACCAATCGTATCTTACAATAAGTATTGTTTGCATTTCTTGCAACAAGTACTGTATATCATATACATAAAAGTACTGTATATCCTGTTATCTCGGTTGACCAGTAACAATGGTTTTAATAATTCAAAGTTGTTCTAAAAATGTTAATGTACGGATTTGTTGAAATTTAAATTTACTTAGTATGGTTCAAAATTACACTGGAGCTGCATTCAGAGCTGAATTCATATTGAGCTGTAGGTAAATGTAATATTTGTATACAGAACTTAAATGCAGTCAGCTTATTGTAGGTAATAATAATATTATATTGCCTTAGAAGAATTTCGACCACAGCGGCCATCTCTATTGAGAAGAGCCATATGTGCTGGACATATTATTAGGATGAACAAATCTTTGCGCAGACACACGTATACGCTCTATTTTCTCATTCTCCTATTCCGAGAGATAATACAAGCACAAGACCAACACCTTAACGTGCTCTCCGCCACGGAGGTGCAGCTACACCCCTAGCTTCCAGATTCCGGGCTGATATTACATATTGAAAAATTTAATAACACTTTTTGTTGGCTCCGACCTGAGATTGTAACCCGGGACTTCAACGTCTGCGGCTGAGTATGGTTACCATTAGGCCACGAGGCAGTGTAAATAATATGATGTATATGTGAATGTTGTCAAAGTTAGACAAATTAGAATTGAATCTTAATAGTATTTAATTGAAAAGTCGTACGGTTGCCATTAGTTGTTTATTACCGTTGAATAAACCATCCTTCCCGTTTTAAGTAACGTCTTGAACTGCGTTATGCGAAGTTAAAGACGCAATTTGCATAGAAATTATATCGCGTCCGCGATACTTGTTCATGGGAAATTTTCCTAATTAAAACGCCTTCGGTGGGCGGATTTTGTTCCAATTAAAAGTTTCACTAAGTAAGACTTGCGCCTAGGCATTTGTAGAGCGATTGTTATTTTTGCAGTTTACCTTGCGTGTTGTGTCCCTGTGGTATGTGGAATTAGTAGTTCGTACGAAAAGCTGCCCGGATGAGATTCATGTCGTCGAGTATATGTATATAGATTAGACATACTGTACATAGTTTGTATATTTAACTTCAAATATTCATTGTTAAATCATATGCCAATTTAAATTTTAAGAATTGGATAAATAATTGAAGGACTAACAAGACGAGATAAAATTCCAATAATTTAAAGAGCGCAAAAGATCGGTGTAGTGGTTTATTACTTATAAGGGTGTGCTTACCATAGTGATATATGTGTTGGGGTCCGATTGGTCGAATCGCCGTATTTCATTACGGCTAGCCATTATCAAAAACAGGGCCATTTTGTTTCATGGCGGATCAACGATTAGCCGGATTGAATACGGCTGAGTGAAATTGCACCAGGAAGAGTTCGGCGTTACGTGATATACAATAAAGATAAAGCTTTATTTAAATTAAGTGAATAATTATTCTCCTTTTTGACACGTTTTAGTTCCTAATTTTATCACTCGCAGCGTTGCTTGACATGGCATAAAAAATGGCATCGATTGTCAAATATAGAGAAATATAAACGCTAAGGCCAGATAGGTTCGAAGATTTAGGCATACGCTCCAGACCAAGCCTTCGTGGTTAGGTTATTTTTTATTTGCATTCAAAGCACTTGTACTAATTTCATGTTGTATCAATCACTAGCATTGCCTAAAATCAAAAGATTCGATGGGACTATACGTCAGCTGCCGTATTGACGTATTAACGTATTAACGTCTCGCAATGACAATCCGGTTAATCGTTAATATTTTTTTTAAATGGCTAGCCGTAATGTTATTCAGTGATTTGTACGATGCGACTATGACACATACATAACAAATTCCACTAAGCACACTAATAATAATCACACTAGCACAACTTAAGAAAAAAAGCTCAATAGCCGATCAATGTACACAGTATGTAGAGAACGACACAGCTCAAATTTTACTTCATTATATTTTATTATATTCCTGTATGTATTTGTATGTATGTAGTTTCTCTGAAACAGGTGTGAAGACGAATTTTTGTATATATGGGAGGTACCTCTCATCTAAGAAACCGCCGTAAATCGATAGTATATAGCAATAATTATGCGGATGCTTATGGACGTCGATAGTCTTTCCAAACGCTTTGATCCCTCGCTTTGCCTTCCTACTCTATACGAAAAAAACCTTGGTCTTAATTCGTTATCTAAAAATGCATTTATTCCTTTATGAAAACACCACCAGGCATCACTTTAGTGTAACACAAGAAAAGTATGATAATTTAGATTGTTACTAGACACAGTAAGAAACTCGGTCGCCTAGCAAAACATTTATTACTAACTTTTTAATATAAATAGATTTGAGAGTACAAGTACTTTGATCTTGATATCAATTGACTCATTGTGTTTGATATGATTTCCCATTTCTATAAACAACAACTTAATTACATAATGTATTATGTAATTTAGTTGTTGACAAAAATCTGTTTCATAATATTTTCAAAACTTATTTTGTAACATTTCCCATTCGCTTAATGGATTAAACACTAAATAGTATTCCAAAAATGTACCTCGAAATCTCTCTTGATAATATAAATGGAATAATTTCTTACACTTGACTTACGAGTGCAAAGGTTAAAAGGGAAAAGGGCGATTTTATAGGAAAATATGGACCGTAGGATCTTAGGGTGGATCGTGCAAGGAATAACATTGTTACACTGTTAAGGTACCACCTAACCCAAAACAAATAGACGAAATCGTTTAGTATTTGAGTTAGTTAATTAACCACTTGGCTTTTCTTGCGCTATGTTTTAGTAAGAAGAGAATAATAATAATAGTCATATCTACATAATTAGCCGTAGCAGCAACCAGAGGACGTCCACCGCTGGACATAGAACTTCGCTTCGCGAGACGGCGCCACGAGTCACGGGCGCCAGCTGCTAGCATCCAGCAGGTCTCCGCTTCTCGTCGCGAGACGGCTCCACAGTCCCATTCACGGGCTGCTAGCATCCAGCAGGTCCCCGCGCCTATGACCCCGATCTTCTGGGCTTTTTATACTGGAATGAACGTTTTTCATAGATTCAGAACACAGGTGCAGCCACGGTCGGAAAGCTAGTCGAGTTAAGTGTAAGTGTACCGACGCACGGTATGAACTACTGGAGTAAAAACAAATAGTTTTCATGATAATAACAAACAAAAACAGCAGATTCCTGAGTTAACATTTACATACTTCACTAGCGGTTCCGTGGCTCCATGCGCGTAATTTTGGTCAGATCAGTCGTAGCATCATGGTATACAATCGATAGCATTTCTCAACAATCTAATTCAATCAAAATTCAATCAAACAAACAAACTCTTAAGCTTTACATTATTAGTATTCCAATTTGATTCAAGCAATTATATTGAAAGATATGCACATTGTGGATTAAATACATAAAGTATGATTGGAGTCAGAAAATGTTGAAAGTTTAAGCAGTCGGTTTTTTTATTTGTAGATTATATTTGTTTGTCTGTATCCCGAGGCAAAGTTTTAATGTAATCGTGCTGTTGTGTATTGGTAATCTTTTTGGCTACTATTGTTATTTGGTTAACTGCTAAAAGGATATTCCGTTGTTGAATTTTGAACACATTGACAAGTTTCGTCAAAAATAATAATTTACCAATAAAAATAAATAGTTTATTTTCATATACATTTCTAGATTAGGTTGGAATGAGTTAAAAAGCATTAGGAATGGGGTTGCGATATTTCATGACTTATATTATGAAATAGATCTCACAGTCTATGGCCACCTCTCAGATCATCACGTTAAACGACACGAAATATGTTGTAGTTTGGCATATTTTAATGTTTTTTTTTATCGGGGGAGCCCAGGTCCAGCAGTGGAGGTCGTCCGGATGATGACGATGAGATACTTATACACTATGATTACAGACACGATAGATCCAATGATAATCTTCAGTCTTCGTCATCAGTTCCCAGACCCGGATTCTAGGGAGTGGTTTAAAAAAAAAAATCTTATAGCCAGATTCTAATACATGCAACTCGACAAAAGGTGAAAATAATATGAGTATTTTAATGTGTTGAGGCATAGTAAAATGTTAAGTTAAATAAATTTGAACAGCTGTTCCGACTTTTAATCTGATGCCTTTCTAGTCCCCAAAACCAAAAATGTTTGTTTGTTATCTTTTCAGAAAGAAGTTATTTTGGATGGAATTTGGCATAGACATAGATCACATAAAATATTACATACTTTTTATCCTAAAAAGAAAATGAAAGATTCACTTGGAATAGAACGGATTTTATATAAATATTCCGCACGTTTTAATATGACTTTCCATTACATTAGTAATTGCAGAGGTATTCAACTGAGAAAGCACGATTCAAAACAGCTAGGTTGTCATGTCATGTTTTGTCTATTTTTGAGAGTACACGTGACCTAGTGGAGGAAGTGGGGAAAGGGATGTCAACGCGCCTATTTACGATTTATAAAAAAATCGGTCATCAATTTTATTTCTCTTGACCTCTATAGTAACTATTTAATTTATTTCAATGCGACATGCTTCAAACTATCCTCGGGTACGTGTCTTAGAATGAAGCCAAGTTGGAAATACAATTTTTTTAAATAAAAACTTGTGTCATATTTAAAATATAATCAAAAACGTCAAATCATTTTAATTATTACAATTTTTATATACTCTCGGTATAGCCTCATCGCATGCAACGCAACTGTTGGCAGAGCTTTTTTCAGATTCTTCTAAATCTATTACAGCACGCAAGGAGTATTTGCTTTTGGATGGTAATGTTTTTCAATGAAAACCAAACAAAACGTTTACTGTAATTTGACTTTATCTTTGTGTATATTTCGAGGAAATTGCATTTTGTATAACGACGAAATACAATTATGTACTTTAAATGCCTGTTTAGCTTTTAACGTGGGCGTTTTATTTGGAAGTGGGCCGATTTATTTTTCATTTCTAGTTGACAAAGAAACGTAATTAACGTTGATCTGGCGATATGGCGGTGATATCGTGGGCGATATGGAAAAAGGTAAAAATAATTACTATATTCCATTAGGTAAATTAGCGGTACTGCTCTACCCGCAATGGTTAAACCCTTTTTCGTGGCTTTGAAGCTCAGTGTGTCAAAGTGGACCAACACCCTAGGTGAAGGTAATGAAGTTGAGGGGGGCTCTTTTCCGCTGGCTTTTGAAGGAGGAGCAGCAGGAGAAAGGGCTAGTATGGTAATCCCACTTCATTGCACTGTCCCGAAGCTGGTGGTATTGTTCTGTGGTGCGGTACAAACATCTATTTAGAGGAGGCGTGGATCCCTTAGTGACGACTAACTGTCCAGGTTGCCAATGATTAACAGTTCTGGAGCAGCTCACTAAAGGCAGTGCTGATGTCACTTGCGGTGATTTCAGTGACACTATTTCGTGCCCAACTCACGCACTACCGGACTCCACCCAAGGACGGTGGAGGCACGCAAACTCGTTTTCCTGTGTCACAAAAAAACATAAAGTAGTGCTTTTCAGTTACCATAACATGCTCAGGCTTTGTTCAAATTCGTACATTTTTATACAAGCGGAGCAAATGGGCAATAAGGAATAAGCCATCCATAAAATTCACATAATTACTCTGCTGATGAGTTGCCCAAGAGGCCATACATATTATTTTATGTTTATCGATGCCACATAATCAAAATTTTTAAGACTAGTAATTAAATTATAATTACGAAGCCCGGCTCGAACGAGAGGTACCTCTTGTTCACGTAATGTCGCCTTAATTATTTTTATTTGGGTAGGGGAGGCGAAAAAGTAAAATTATTGCGCTAATACGCGTCGGTCAGTAAATGCTTGTTTCCCTATGCTATAAAAAAAACCTACACGTATTTATTAACAATAATACAACTTTTACGGATTTTATTGCGGTTTATTTAATTATTTAACTAGTCCGAGGTTTCAGAAGCTTTGTAGCAATAAATGTCTGTATATGCTATAAAAGTACAAGTATAATCATATTATAATACTGTTTGTTTATTTTTACCAAAGGACCACTCATGTGCTGTCAGTTTCTAGAAGGTTCGATTATTTTACGTGTTTTTTTTTTATTCAAATATAACTTCGTACATGAAGCTCTATGGCGGAAGCTATATTCATCGCTCAACGAATCCCTTCCATCAAACTTGTTAGCCCAAGTACTTGGTAGAATATTCATAGACTGGGAAACCTTTTAAAAGGAAACGTTGAATGGTTTCGCGGAGACGGAATAGATTTAACATCGATATCGTGAATTAATTGAATAAAACGTAATATCGAGTGAAGCATCCGATAAAGTCGACTGGTGTTCATGAATATGGATAAAAAGCGAAGTGTTCTTGGCTTTGTGAAAAGGTTTGAGTTATTAATTTGTTGCTATAGGTCGGCATTTAATGGATTCTATTAAATTTATTTTTAAAAATTGCTTTCTCCCGTCCTTGTGTTACCAGCTTAACTTTTTTATTACCATTCATGATTTACTTCAAACAGGTTAAATAGATTTTTGAAATTTTACTTCTTTTGACGCGTTAGAGAAACATGATGAGAGTAATTATTTACAATGCGCGCACGCACCAGCACGAAAACCGACACCCTGATGGTAATTACAGTCAAAGTTTTGGTTTATCTCTTGTAACGCCAAAGATGTATAAATTCTAACGTGTATACATTAATTAATTTCTTTTTTACCATTTTGTAGATACAGGAACAACAACAACACACATTAACGCCAGTTTCCCTATGGGGTACGCAGAGCCAACCGAGCGTCTTGTCCTTATAATACCTTATTTATCTGGTTCCGTAATAATTATTATGTATACTGAGCGTCATAGTTCGATCACCCTGAATTGCTACTAACATTTTTTATGAACCTAAATAAAACAAAGGATTACTAAATCTGCTTTTATTAAATGTCGCCAAAAGTATGTTAAAATCAACCTTAAGTGCTTCAAACTGTGGCAGTACTACTGCCTTTCAAGTGTTAGCTTGATAATTTGTCATATTGATATAAAACTGCCACATTCATATAAATCTGCTATTAAATGAATTTATAAGATGTGTAATACATTGCCGTAGTGCCGGCAATGTATTGCAGCCCAATTGAGCCAGGACGACCTGGGAAGTTTTCTTATTGTATTGGTGGGCAAACGAGCAATCAAATTCCTTTATGACTGCCGACGCTTAATTACTAAACCACTATTCTGATGGATTGCCCTTCTTTCCGCCTCCCCTCCAGTAGGCTACCGGCCACTCACAAACCGCACGAAACCCGACACCGACGATGTCCCTTTACGCCGGTATCATGCTAGCGAAAGGTACCTTCCCGGTCGCGCCGGCTCAATTCCTAAATCTCTCGCTCATAGAATACTCCCATAATGTGACAGATATGCTGCTACAACATCACAGGGCGACACATCTGCACAACAGTTGTGAGGATGTCTAAGAGCGTAGGTATTCATCAAAAGGCTCCAACGTCAAGTAACATCTTGTTTCGCAATCTGCCATGAAACACGTGTCAATCTTATAAAGATAATTTTTGTTCAGTTTAGTGCGAGCAAGCGCAATATAAAATAATCAATCTGAAACAAATTGACAAAAAATAACCCTGGAATTTTAGTGTTCGACCTCATTTGTATAATTTAATGGCCTGCGGGGAAAAAATAACTTTCCTTCTCCCTCCAACTGCCTAAAGTAATAAGCGACAGCGCTATAATGCAGAAACAAATAGAACATTGAAAACCTCACACCGCCACCGATCCGATATTTGGAATGTTGCCAGACGTTATCGAATTTATGTAAAACGAAGGAAATTGAGGTGAGAAATGACTACCGTAACTATGTCTGGTTTTGTATAAAATCGGATGAAAAAAAGTTTTCAAACAGTTGAGAATATTTCAAACTTTATGATCTTACTTCAGAGTTCATGAATTAAGAAACAAGTTGGGACAGCACACGAGGGGGTTATTGATTACTCTGTTAAAAGTTTCCCCAATTTTCTTTGTGCTGTTTCATGTTTAAGCAATAGGAAAAGTTTGTCATTGAGCGCAGGCCATTAATATGTTTTGTATCAAATGTTACAATACTTATAAGGGTTGTCAGTTGTGCCATTAAATTGAACACATTTATGAATAGGGTTGAAGAGATTCCATAGATTAGAGTAATAAGCGTTTGTTATCGTAGTTCCGTGGAGCCGTAAGCGAATGTGGCTGACAAGAAGGGAGCAGTAACTCTCGCTCACCTGATACTGCCCTCAAAGTGACGGCTATGCAATCGCGTACGGTGCGGAAGCCCGTGGTCCATTGGGGGCAAAGTCTCTACATATGCGCATGTTTAGGGGCGTTGGTAGTGGTACCAAATGTTACCGATTTCTCGTTTGTCTCCCTATACTATAAACAAATTTAGATATATGACGACCGGCTGGCTCAGTTGGGCGAATTCCGCCGATGTCATGGATGTTTATATATGTATTATATGTATTTGTATAATAAAAAGAACATAAATATATAAAAATATTAAATATATTTCCATTGTATAGTACCTGTAACTGTGTGGTGTGATAAGTCCACAGGTATTATTATATTATTATTATTATCATTATTATTACATTCTTATAATCATATTATTATTTTTATATAACTTCTACAAATGAATAATATTTTTATTTTTTTTATTTTTCTATGTACGAGCAATTAGAAGTTTTCGACAATAACCTATGCCCATAGACATTCACACATCTGTTATGAAGATGCGTAGCCCTTTTTTCCTCCATCCCTCCAATGGGCCACCGGATATTCATAAACTGTACGAAACTTGTCAATTTGTGGAGGTATCATAAACGGGAGGTCCTCTCGTGCCAACACTATTTGGCTGCAATGCAGCATGACACTCACACCTATTACTAAAAAGGTTACACATAGAAGCAGCTACTAAAATACGTAAATCGAATAAATTCGCTCCGGTTTCGGTAAATATATTTTGCATGTAACAGTTCCACGTTAATGCTTGTGAATGTAATAACTTGGATTTGGTTTGGTCACTACATATTTGAGTTGTATCAAAAATGTATAAAATTGTTGAACGGCATACACCTTTCGTTTCTATTTTTATGTATTTCGTTTTTAATTTGCTTTATTAAATATCGGCGAAAATTTGCATCTGTAATGAAAATAAATTGTGTTTTTGTTTTGTACGACGCAAAGGTCAATCGAGGCATCGGGACCTTCTTGTTACTACCGACGCCCATGAACATCCACACAACGATTATGCCGATGCATTGTCCTCATCTCTACCTCACCAAGAACCCACCTCACACACAAGTACGAAGCGGGACGACCGAATATCGAAGATGTCACTTTGCGGTCGTGTCCTGCGAGCGAGAGGTACCTCCCCGGTCATGCGGCGCAACTACGCTGTAATGCGGCATGGCGTTCCATGTCACTGAAAAGTACACCTGATGTCTGTTGAATCCGAATCAGTGAAATTAATTTTAGTATATTAATTTTCTTTATTAGTCGTCTTCAGTGTATTGCTCAAAGCCTCCCGCCAGCTGAAACTCAGCAGCAAGCCTCTATTGTCTCCTCCCTCAATTAATAGTAATAACAATAATATAATAAAGTAATTATTCTCCAAATTTACAGATGTATATGCCATTGCAAAACATTGTATGAGTATTTATGTATACTCGTCAGAAGATTCCTTTTTTTTTTTAATTTATCTTTCGCCATATAATACATTTGTAGAAAAAACGACGATAAAAGTAGAAAAAAGATATTTAATACATTGAAAGTTTTATTACAACGCATTATGGTAAGTTTTTTGAAAAACTAAAATGTCGACTAGACCTGACCCAAGGGTGTCGGTTTTCCGTGACGCGCGTTATAAAGTTTACTCTCATTATTTTTCCCTAACGCACCAAAAGAGGTATAACTTCGAAAATAAAGTAAAATAATTGACACTGTCAATTATGTAGACCCTGCAAAAATGGTCTCAAGTTCGGCATTTGTATGTAATAATTGTCACATATAATTTTTAAGTTCTGTCTTTTCTGTAACACATAACAAACGTTAGTTAAATCAAAGGTTTGCGTCCAATAGAGCTAGTATTTTTTTATAGTAGACGCCGATGCCGATACACATCCTCATAGAGGATGAATTCTTCCACCTACCCTTCCACCACCCACCCCACACACAGCGAGTGTGTCGTATGAACGAAATTTTTAACTCCATAACCTCCAAAGGCCGGAGCGGTATTCGAACCTGTGACCTCTGGTGCAAAGTCCACAATTGTCCGAGCTATTCTGCAACTGCCAGCCGGTTGTAGTAAGTTGAAGGTAGAACGTGAAGCGAGTGATGTGGCGTTTAGGGATTAGGCCATTAATTTTCGAAAGCTATTTATATCTAGGTAGAGGTTCCGTCATCGTTTTCACATCAAAAGCTCATTTGGATTCTTCGCCCTACGCCTAACGAAACAGAATTAATTAAACCGGAATATTTTTGTATCCCAAAATTTCATTTTAGACGCATTTTTAGCTTAAGCCTTTGATTTGATATACGAATTATATGTCACATAAGGAAACGACTTAATTAAAAATAAGTTATTGGACTCATAAAATGTTATGTTATTGATAAGAATTTATCCATTTACCACTAAGATGATATTTATTTCACTGATTATTTCCCATTCGCCTGCTTTCGAATTTTTTTAATATGTAATAGGCAAACGAGCGATCAGAAAATGACTACGTCGATATATATTAGCACAATTATTGTGTAGATGTGTCACCCTCATTCTCTCCTCCCCTCCAAAGGATCTCTATAAACACACAAGACGGCAGAATACACTATATTGAAGTCATGTAACTCGTATAGCAATATACGCGATGACATTGGTAATTAGATGGGGATTTAAACATACCTCGGCATCGGTACGCGTATAGCGTAATAATAACCGGTTTTTCGGTGGAAACAGCTAATATAACTTTTCATATGAGAGAACTTTGGCTAATGACATCTCTTTATTAGTACAGTTGTAATACGCTTGCAACTTTTCACATTGCTCCCGCCTTTAATATAAATCTGACAAAAACTTTCACAGCCAACTTTCCCGACTTTCAGAATTATGAACATTTTCAAAGAGTTACAATTTTTTAAAGGACGGCTTCGTTTGCTCCGTGTGGTGTTTATTACTTCGTACTTTATATAGTGATCCTTTATTTTTTCATGTCTTGCGACGTAAGCATCGTGACGCATCGTAGGAAACACTGTATACGATACATTGTTTTCTTGCTTCATTGTATCATTAAATCTATAGATAACTGTGGAATTTATTCCGTAACTTCCGAGCCAATATCTCTTTTCTGTCTAGTCGAATCTCACCTTTAATTTTATTAGTTATTCCATATTTATTTTCATTAAGTAGCAACTTAATTATACTGGTAACGCTTTATCTATGGCTATGGCCTAACATATTTCGGTTAAAATAATAAAGAAGGCGTTGTCACTTGTCTCCGGGTGTGCAGCCTTCACGTATCCAAACTATTCTGCCCATATTTTACGATTACTGCGTACAAGCTGACATGATATAATTCATGACGGAGCATTCGTCAAATGTTGCTTTTAGTTCACAACGGTGCGTATGTTTTCGACCTTCACGCGCTTGCCTATTTAAATGACTAATTTGAACTTTTCAGTTATTTTTATGTTTGCTGCGCCACGTGGTTTTACCTTTGTACACTCCATCCTTATGGAATCCTTTCTTTGTTTTGGGAGTAAAATATTTTGATGTCATTTCAGGTCTGTAATTATTTGTGCCAAGTTTCACACTCATTTAGCACTATTTGCGTGAAATAAAAAAAATACATACATATACAATTTTGTGTTCATATTATTGACACATCCTGACTTACTTGTCATTTTCCTCACAGCAGTAGAGGCACATGTTCATTACTCAATTCTCATCCAAACTTTTTAATAAAATAAGCGCTTTTTAACAAAATATTCTAAAAATGACTGAATGCGTTTATATATACTATTAGTAAATGCGTTTAGACCATTGCTAAGACTGTCTGCGGCGTCATTGACAGTGACGTGCCTGCATCACATACCACAGTAAAGCTACGGTGACCATAACATATGATTCTCGTGCCTTTGCGTTTTTTCAAAGTTACTTTACATGTTTTTTAATATACGATGAAAATGTCTCACCAGTCCGCATCAAAATTATAGTAACTACCAATCGGCAGCCTACACTACTGGGAAACAGGAGCCAGCTTAATATATAGATATATACAAAAGCAAAATGACGCTTGTGGATTAATCACAATATCTCAAAAACTACAGAACCAACACACTTGAAAATCGGCAGATAGATTTCCTATAGGGGTGTAAATATCTGCTAAGATATTTTACGAAACTACACCCCTAAGGATGCGTTTTTGAGGGTGAAGTATTTGTGTGAAACCACGTGGTGCTGCTAGTTATTTATATAAATAGTAAGTACTACTTAACATGTTTTATCATTCTTTAATTAGGCACCTAGTGCCTAAAAGATCTTTATTATAATCAATAACGCGTTAAAATTTTAAGCAAAGGCTAGTGAGGTACAACATCAAGACATTTTTTTTTTCAAGAAAAAAACCATTTTTTTTACCACCCGCACCCATAGACATCCGCATAATATTTTAAGATCCTAGTGAGACACACAACACGAAACGAGGCAACCGTCGCTTTGGCGTGGGTGGCATCTTGTCTTCGGTCGGTCTTGCCCAATTTGTCCTGCAATTCAGCATGCCACTTTCTCTTACAAATATTTCAGAGAATAACATAAAAAGCACTATGTATTAATAATATTTTGTATATTATGAATTACGCGATCGTGTTAACAAACACGGATTGGAATTGGATGTTGGAAATGATAAGTGTCCACTTACAGCATAAAGGTAGCGTTTACACGATACCTGTTTTACATTATTTTACTCATAGTACATACATAGGAGCAGTAGTGTTAGGAATAGGTAGTGCCATGCGGCATAGGAGGAGGTAGTGACATGCATAGTGCATGACACTACCTCCGTTATTACTAGAGCGAGAGGGCTCTCGTAATACCGCCGTAAAGTGACATCTTCAGTGCGGCGTTTCGTGTGGTGTGTGAGTAGCCGGTGGCCCTTTGGTGGCTTGGAGTAGGTAACACATTAGCATAGTAATTATGTGGATGCCAATGGACGTTGGTCGTCGTAAAAAGGCTCCCAAAAAGTACAGTAAGAACTATGCCTACATGATCCCTTAAGGAGTAAACTCCAATATTGTACTAAGTAGAATGTGACGTGACACGACAACGTCGGTGATATAATAACATCCACGCCATAACTCAGGATACGAATGTACGCCACTTACCGTTCCCCATTGTTGGTAAGATTAATTTGTACCCCGGCTCAATGTTTAACGGCCTCTGGTACAAAAGGAAAGAAATGGCCGAGATAGAGGACTGTCATCTTAGTAATATATGGCGGCTGGTGGGGGCGAGCCGAGATACGGGAAATGTCCCGGGATACGTTCAGTTTTAAGGTGCGGTAAATTTATTTTGCATTTTACTTTAAAAATGAATTGCGTTTTTTTCACAGTTCCTCACCTCGAAAGGAAAAAGACGAAACCCTAATACGATCACTTTACAGTTCTTTTGACGTCCGGCTGTACGTCTGTGAAACATTTTTCTGCGGAACATATAGTGAGAACAAGGTGGAATTAATGTCAGGTATATTAAGAGGGTCATGCGGCATTGCAGTGGAATAGGACCGGCACGACCGGGAGGAACCTCTCGCTCACATGATTTCATAAAGTGATATTTTTGGTGTCGCGTTTCGTGTGGTTTGTGTACGGTGGCCTATTAGAGAGGAGGAGGGACGGAGGGCAGCGCATCTTCATAGCAACTATGGGGAAATTTATTAGTGAGTAACATCTGGAGTGCAGATATTTAAATAACATTTTACTAGTACATTTTTTTCTTTTATTTTGGCCTGATATCATGATGTGAATGCGAAGCGAAGCACAGAATACGTAATCGGTACGGCGATATTACTTGAGCTAAGCTAATCACTGATCTTATTGAGATTAGTCCTTATTGTAAAGATCTCGTTTTAACATTTCGTAGTCGAACACTAGTATATAGATAACTACTGTGTATCTAAATAAGAATTGAACTAGCGGCATATACCATGATTACCCTTAGCTAATTTTAGTGCTGTATAGCCGCTATAAAAGAATAACTTGGAAACAATCGATGCAACGATAAAAGTGATGGCAAGTTTTGATACGATGTTTTATAGTGTTTGTAAAACGAGAAGACTACAACAAGACACAAATGCAAACATCTGGTAATAACGAATCTCATTTCTGGCACAAGTGGGCGGGCTATAAGCTATAAACCCGAATAAAACGCATACGATACTCTGCAATCATAAAGTCTAACAATGTTGTGTTGCTACGGTTCTCTGGAGATTAAAGCGGGAATACCTTTAGTTTTGTTTTAAGAAAAGTTATCGCTACATTTTTACTTTGGTAAAGCAGACAGCGCTTTTTTAAGCCTTCTACCGCAGACGGTTTGTATTTAATGTACATTAAACTGTTATTTATTTCATGTTACTTGTTTGATAGCAAAACATAACATTGACTTACGAGCAGTTGTTAAACTAACATGTACACTATCCGATTAAATAAATAAAATATTTGAATTTTAAATTTACCTTGTTAAGAGATAACGCCATGCTGCATTGCTATTGAATAGGGCACCACTCGCTCGCATATTTAATACCTTACCCATAAAAGTGATATGCAGTCTGCCAGCCATATTAGTCTGTAATGCACAGCCACTTTATTTGAGTAGGAGATGATATAAGTAACCACTTAATGATTTTTTTATAATTAATAGTTTTGCGTTTGACCACATCCACACCTGGTGAAAAGTGATGACCTGTCCAAAGGTGGAGCATGCCTGCGCGGAATGGACCTATTTACCCGTCATTCGAATAATTCTTACAATAATTTGATTTAGATCACTTTTATCCTCGCTAATGTATTCCTTTTGTATAGTATAGTGCGCAAACGATTAATGGGAACCTTTTTACGTCTACCGACGCCTATAAACATCTGCATAATCACTTTCCTCCTAAACGGGCCTCCGTTTAATCACAAACCACACGTAACGCTACACCGAAGATGTCACTTTACGCCGGTGTTATGTGAGCGAGAGGTACCTCCCCGGTCGTGCCGGCCCAATTCCGCGTACTGTAAGCGGTGGTGCCATGCTGCGCACTCACTCACAAAGATGACTACTATATACTAATTGGCTAATCGACGCATTGCCGAAACGTTGAAAAATTTTTCAAACAAGAAAATGCCTTGCGAAAATAATGTAAGCAAGGTAAGCAAAATGTTTTAGTTTGTTTGTCGTAATTGTGAAATTGTAGACTGCGGCGACTTTTTCCTTGTACACGGAAATAGGTTACGGCGTACAATGAACCTAATTAGTTGAATGCTCGCGAAAAGACTGCGAAACTTTCAGAGCACGAATTTCGTCGCGAAAAGTTGTTTTAATGAGTTTATAATTAAATAGATAACGGACAATTTATTAGTTAGCGAAAAGCATAAATTGAATTCGCCAGATCCAATTGTTACAATACCTTGTAACGTTTGATTTGTTTCTGACTTTCTAATAAAGATAATCGTGTGTATAATTAACTAAATATATATATATATATTATAGTGTATGGGGCCAATATATGACGATATCGTTGTGTTGGCCGAATCGTTGGAGCTTACAAGAAAAATTGCACAACCTTGATGAATCCTCCCGAGGTATTGGCGTTAGGATGAACTTGGACAAGTTAAAGTTTCGTTGTGAACACGTTCCCCCTAGGCCGGTAAACGTCGATGGTGCTACTCTCGAAGTCGTAGACGAATATGTCTACCTCGGGCAACTATTACCATTAGGTAGACATAAATTCGAGAAAGAAGCCGGTAGAAGGATTCAGTTGAGTTGGTCAGCATTCTGGAAGCTTCCTCACATTCTCAATTCGCCTATATCGCAGATCTTGAATACAAAAGACGTATTGACCTACGAGGCCGAATCATGGCCTCTTAATTGTGGACTGGTTGGAAAGTTTGCGGTAGCTCAACGGGCTATTGAACGTGCTATGGTTGGGTGTTTCTCTGTCCGACAGAATTCGTAACTAAGTCATAAGGCAGAGGACTGAAGCATCCGATATCACAAGACGAATAAGCTCGCTGAAGTGGCAATGGGCTGGTCACACACTCAGAAGAACAGATGGAAGATGTGCCAGGAAGGCTCTGGAGTTGAGGCCGCGTTTAAGAATACGAAGTGTTGGTCGACCGTTCACCGGGCTTTAGGAAGATCTCCAAGCAGTGGAGTAGCAGGAGATCTGTCAACTTGGTGTTCATTGAAAGAGGCCTATGTCCAGCATTAGACCGATAAGGGCTAATGATGATGATAATATGGGGCCAAAATAGCAATCGTGGCCTTTTTACAACTACCTAGTCCCAATAAAATCCGCATAATTTCCATACCAATGCCAATATTTCCTCCTACCCCTAATAGTCCACAAGCTACTCATGAACAGCACAAAACGCGACAACGCGAGCGGGAGGTATTGATCATGCCGGTCAAGTTCTGATGCATTGCAGCATGGTACTGCTTCTTACTTAATGTATTATTACCTTTTTGAAGAAAACGTTTTACAGAGTTGTGCGAAGGAAACTTTGGGACATATTACTCAGTTATGGGATAGATGGGTCTCTGCTGCGTGCTTTGCAGTCCACATACTTGGATTGCAAAGCATGTGTGCGGGCGGACGGCAACATATCGCCCTGGTTTGATGTCAATATTAGCGTTAAGCAGGGTTGTGTGGTGTCAGCTCGCCTGTTTATCTTATATCTGGATAAATGTCTCCCGGCGCTGAATGTGGGAATGAGAATGGGTGATTTAGTGGTAAACTGCCTGCTTTATGCAGACGATGCTGTACTTTTAGGCACCTTTCCATCTGAGTTACAATCACTAATCACAATTATGAAATATGAATGTGAAAATATGGCCCGTTAGGGAACTGGCGTGATGATATGTTGTTGTTGTTGTGTACCTTTTTGAATTTTTTTACACCTTCTTGAAATTTCTTTACAACTAACAATTATTTCACTTTATTTTTATTTAAAATTTCCCCACCAATTTTAGTTCTTTGGGACATGATTTAAAAAAAATATAGTAGAGGAGTCCTGTCTAAGTATGTAATTTAATCAAAATAGGTCCAGGGGGCAAACGGGGATCAGACAGACAGATTGACTTATAAACAGATCAGACAGATTTTGAATTCATAATCTTAAATGTGGATACGATCATACTTTATGTGATAACATTGGAAATCTAAAATAATTAATGAATAATTAAGAGGAATAATCTTAAGTAATATATATTTAGAAATCTTATTTATTTTTTTTAACAGACAATTATATAATTAATAATTACATTATTACTTGTAATAATAACATAAATTAGGTCTTTTATATATAAATATTATTACGTAAGGAAAAAATCCAACTGTTTTTCAATGCGTTAATCGAGGAAATTGAGTTTATATGGTGAAGCTGAGATGAACGCTAATATTTCAATATGTATTAAAATTAAATCTTTTAACTGAAGATTTAGAAAAATAGCAAGACATAAAAGTGAGTGTCTCCAAATCGTCCAAGTAAAAGACATGCGCGTAAGGTTGATATTTCAAGGAAATATGCTTATCGTTAGCAAATATTTTAAATAGAATCTGCGTGCAAAAACGACTTAAAATCATACACGTCAGGTTGACATTGCAAAAAAATATGTCTATTTACAATCACGGATGTTTATAATGACAGTTAAATATCAATGATTTTAACTAAATAGAGTTTAGGGAAGGTGTCCAGTTTGAATCTTACAGAAGTGATTTATGTAAAATGTTAAAAATTCGTTATTTAGATATTGGTTTACTTTTATATTTGTTAAGTTTACCTCAAAATGATAATTTTAGAAAGTTATGTAAATTCGTTAGTAAATGTTTAGAATTAAGAAAGAATATTAACTTGTAAAAAAAATTGTAATAAGCAATGTTGGAGCTGGCATAGTGCCAACGCTGATAGCTCCGAAATAAAATGAGAATAAAAAAACTAAATAAAATGATTGCACACTACGGAACACATTCGCTTTTAATTATAAAAATAATTAGATATATTACATTTTACACTCTTATATTATAGTTATCTGACAATAAAATATCACCGTCATTAATTAAAAAAATATATTAAAATATATTTAAGTTGGCCAAAGTTTCATGAGCGAAATTTCATCAAAACCAGTACAGTGGTTTCGGAAATTGGACGAATATCGTGACACGAGATTTTTTACCCGCGTTAAGTCACAGACAAAACCTCGTCCTTTAGTTAATATTTCCATGAATTATTCTGGTACATAAGCCACATTATTAAGTTTCGTCAAAATTAGTTTTGCAGTTTTGGCATGATTGAGTAACATAAGTCCATCTTAACATTTTTTTTGTATTTAATATGTTAATGTTATAGAATGGATTCTTATCATTTATCATTGAAGTTTTTGTTGTCATGGTAATGTAACGTGGCCGACATGTCGTCACCTTACTCCGAAACATCAATATTTTCCCACAAATTTGAACATAATATACTCATTCCATTTTTCCAACCCACACACAGACCTTGGTCACACCAAACGGTACACATAAATGAAACAGTAATTATCACAGATACCGTAGTTCTAGATGTATGAGCGTACATAAAATTAGAACGATTTTATACTTCATTTGATATTTGTTATAATCCTTACTATGCCACTGTCAATTTTGTAATTTCTGGCAATTTATTTCCAAAGTATTTGCCATACTTAAAGACAGTGTTTGCTAAAGATACACCCACCCGCCTTGAACATTGTGCCAATAAAATATTTACTTTAGTTATTTTGCTAACTTTTGTTAGTTACATCGTTCATCAGTTTAATGTTTTGGAAACGTGAAAGGAGCGAACAATATTTTTTGTTTTTCAAATAAATATGTGACAAAATATATTATAATTTGAAGCATTGTTTTGTTTTGATATTCTACTTTTGTGTCATCCCTACGTCATACAAACTCAACAGCCTCAATGCCCAGAATGAGAGAGAAGTATTTTCTTGTTCATTCTTGATTGATGATTGAGGTGGCTGTTATGCAGGCCGAGGAGTTTTTTATGCATTTCACGTATTACGAACTATTTTCACACAGTGTAGACTAATTCTGATTGATTGATTTTTAATGAATAGGGTATATCCGAGTGGTACGGAATGGAGTCCCCTATTCTATAAAAAAAACTCTAAACTTGGTCCTATTAAAAATGGCGTCAGTTTTTATGTATTAAAATTTCTGTCCTTGTTTAATAATACACTCTCAGTTATTTCACATTTTAACATAGTCTAAATGACTAAAAGTATGAATAATGTATTATGAGTATACAATGTCCCAGATAATTCCAATAGATCTCACGAAAGAACAGTCGAAGCCCGAATCGCGATAAACACATAAACGATGCTTTTATAGAGCTACGGGTCGTGTATCACAGGTTTCAGATTCAATTTGTTGGGACCACTTTATGTGAGACACCGCGATCAAAGAGGGCGATTTAGAGATAGAATTAGTTTTGTCACGTTTTTACGCCGTTCTATGCTACGATTTCTCGGGGTATAAATTTCATTATCGCGCCATAATTTTTTTCTATTGCCCATTTTAAATAGTGTTTTCAGTAATGTGGGATTTTCTTTTATATACACTACATACGGCCTAGTTTCTATTAGCGTCAGCAGATACTAAATATTAATAGGTTATATGTAAAAAATTCAAGTTAAATAAACTACAAATTTTGTGTGTATACACAAAGTAAATAAGAAGGTACTATATGTCCGAACGTAGGAGAGTACGAGGTGAAAAATAACCGAACTGAATGAGTGATGTTAGGAACCCTATTACTTAGCAAACGTATTGAATGTAAATATGGCTGATGCAGACTTAACATAATAGATTATAATGAAATACTGTACTTTCTACAACAATATTATTTTTAAGTACGTGGATTCTTGAAACAATTATTTTAAGCAGAAGTCAGTAAGTATTAATTTATCCGCAGGATTCATATATTTTTTAAAATGTATAAAAATTATACAAATTTATAAAAATAAAAATGCGTGGTAAA
The DNA here is from genome assembly GCA_017140195.1 of Eumaeus atala. Taxonomy (NCBI): domain Eukaryota; kingdom Metazoa; phylum Arthropoda; class Insecta; order Lepidoptera; family Lycaenidae; genus Eumaeus; species Eumaeus atala. The sequence continues at coordinate 146,556 of JAFELO010000763.1, forward strand.
TCGTCTGCGGTGCCTTAAAGTACACAATCGAGATCAGCCAGCGGCGTATCTGAACATGATGACAAAGACACAAGATTTTCATGGAGGCAAAGACCGTCCTCCCTTGAGCAATACTTTTCAATCCGGATGGAAGTTATAATCTTAGCAAAGTGGCAAAGTTGTGTGCAAACAAAGAAACTAGTATTAAGCTGAGTACACACCCACGCTAATCCGGCCCGGTTGTAAGTTGTAATGCTCCCCCGCCGCGGCGAAAAGTTGAGCCATCCAACGCGCTCTTGATATTAAACCGGTTTAGGGCGGTTTATACTGGCTTTATTATATTAGCGCGTCGACTTTCAGCTCGCGAATTTAGTGGTTTAATTACGAGCGTAGGTGAGTACGTAGCGAGCGTGTTGCGATTGTGGATTTAATTACCCATATTTCAACATGTCCGTTGATTTCACGTCGATGTTTAAATCGCAATGAATTCATTTAAACGCATTTAATATTCTATATTTGAAATAATATATTTATTTGTAGGTACAGTTTAACAAATTATGTACATTGAAATTTAACATAAATTTTCACGTTTGGATATTCTTACACACAGTCATACTGTCACACCAAGGAAGTTTAATTTTTCATTATAATATATTATGAGTTAATACATTACCTTGTGTCATAGTGTGTAAATTGTTTTAGATTTCTAATGCATATTATACTAAAACTAGCCCAGCGGTCAAAATTCGATCCCAATTACTGCAAATGACAAATCCCGTTTGGCTGTATATGTTAACATAAAATAATTACGTAGTAAGAAATAATTGTCACATTTATTTATTTCTTTATAATATAAATATTTTTCACTTTGGTAAGCCACCAGATTTTACTTTACATTTACATTCAATTTTACTTTACATTTACATTCAATTTTACTTTACATTTACATTCAATTTTACTTTACATTTACATTCAATTTTACTTTACATTTACATTCAATTTCAAACAGTGGATACAGTTAAAACAACGGAATGCAAATCTAATAACAGGCTAACTCGGCTTGCTTACATGAATTATATAAAACTAAGCTAAAATTAAAAACAAAAACACTGTGCTATAGCTAATTACAGATTATATGATTCAACACAACAATAAAAATCTAAATATTAGCGTACATAAAAGGAACAAATTAGAATAAATTACGTCCTACCAGTTAATTTAAAACTGTATAACGCCTTTTAAACGTTGGTATGCTGACCGATAAAATGTCAATTTTGATCTGTGTTAAACAGTGTAACAAAGTAATTCACAAACTACAGGAAGTGTATCGTTTCATTTCATTAAAATAATAAAATCTAATGCATAATAGGCATTATAGCAATCACTGTCAGTGGGCACTCAATTACTTTATGGTTTACATTTTCTCCGTGTAATCTTTAACTATACCAAATAGTAAGTTCCTCCATACGCATAATTATTGGAGTATTATTTCTTCACGTTTCTATTGTTGTAGATATGCCTAACTTTTTTTAAGTGCCGTACCAATTATTTTGGCATTGACCTTGAGCAATCTATTCCCTCACACACTGCACGGACGCACGCACGCACATGTTCCATACCAAGTGTCACGATTCCTTACGCTTTAGACTTGTTTCCTCGAGGAACACTACGTTGACAATAAACTTTTGTATGAACTGATGTATTTCCTTAACATTATATATTGGGCACTATACTCTTTATGATGCACAATATTTCTATTAAATCGGAAATGAAGTAAACAACTTATTACTCTTTGGTTTATAACGCGGGCTGGCGGTCATCAGTAGACTGTTCAAGATCCGACTTTCAGATGTCGAATGACGTCACCGCGTTACGCGCTATTACAATTAAAGCGCTCACATAATGTTATATAAAAAATCTAGTTTCGCAATGTTAGTTAAAATCTTACTCATCCGGATCCACCTTACCGATTTTGACAAAATTTTATTGCATATTCAGTAGGTCTAAGTATCGGCTACTGTCTATTTTTCATGCCCCCAAGTGGTACGGGTTGTTCACCCAATCCGGCAAAACAAAATTTGCTGGAGCAGCTAGTAAAAATATAATTCATTACAGTAATTAATTTAATAACAACAAATGTATTTGCTATTCTATTCACAATTGGAAATATTTCCTTTCATCAGTGTAAGGTGGTATGAGCTAAGCTGGTTTCGACGGACAAATTAAACAATAAGTTTAACAGGTAGATTAGCCGACAGCGTCGAAACTGCTTCATAATCTCAAACCACAGTTTTACAACTTTGCGTACGCTTCTCAAATTGCCTAAGTCAGAACACGTTTTATAGGCGTGAGGCTTTCGCTGAACATGTTACTTACATAAGCACTTCAGTACTTCAAATGTCATCAGTGGGATTGACTACACACATACACACAACAGACAGAGTTGGGATATGTATACATATGGCAAGACATGCTGCTGGGCACATTGGACATGTAATAAGTAACGAAATAGTACGAGGTTTTTCACTACGTTGTTAGATTTTTGGAAATTTGAAATTAAAATAATATTAAACTTTCAAGAGAAATATCAAAAAAAAACAAATAAAGAAGAAATATTTGTAGGCTTGATATTAATTTGCTATTTCGTTACTACTTTTTATGTTATGTTAAATTGAGTTATTTAAATGCTATGTAAAAATCTCGGCGTGCTATGTAAAAAACTATGCTTGGTACTTCTCAGCGAGGTGTGGTCTGAAATTCGGAAATCCGCAAAAGAAATAGGTAATCGAGAAATCTGAGAGCATTAGCAAGCTGAAGTGACAATGGACTGGCCACATTTCTCGTAGAACAGATAACCGTTGGGGAAGAAAGATTCTCGGGTGGTGGTCCCGCACCGGAAGACGGGGTGTGAGCCGGCCCCCTAACCGGTGGACTAACGACTTGGTTAAGGTGGCGGACAGCCGCTAGATGCAAGTGGCTCGTGACCGTGACCTGTGGTGTACTGTGGGGGCACACCAGCAGTGGACGTCGTCCGGATGACGATGATGAATTATTTAACAAATATTTAAATATAATAATGGTCCAATTATTATATATAGATCATATGATTATAACGTAGGGGGTGTATATGCATCAACTGGAAAGTCGATCTCTGCATAGCAGTAGTTATGGGTTACATGCGAGCAACAAAGGTCTCTGAAAATCTGACAATTATAACAAACAAAGTATTGCAGTGTAAGATGTAATAATAATGCATTGTGCACTAACGACAAGACAAAGAGACATACGGTCTCAATGTTATCACTACACCGCTCAAATCCGTGACACTAATCATAAAAAATACACCTACTTTTTACGGAGTCCGCAGTGAATTTGTTAGGACTTTGTCTGGCTCGCGAGGATAATTTCGGTATAATATGTGCGCAAATAAAAAGAGATTTTCCGCCTTTCCCTTAAATTATCTCATTCAACGCAACTACACCTAATGCCTGACCATTACGAGAACTAATGTTTATGCTTGTCCAACATTTATTGCACCAGATAATAGATGATTGTACAACGCTTTGCTATTTTATTGTACACACTAAACACCTTACGGTTCGAACTAATTGCGTTTTAGTACTGTGAATATACAAACGTCAACGTCGTGTATTTTCGAACTTTTTTTTTTGTTATAGGGGAGTAAACAATCACTCAGAGCTTTTTGATGACTACAACGCCCACACACACAATTGTTATACATGTTGACTTCCTTTCTTCCTTCCCTCCAACGGACCATTGGAATCTCACAAACTTCAGGAAACAACACCGCGTCGTATAACAAATAGGTAACACTTTGATGTTTGAATTCTAGGTGTGAAAATGAACTGACTTAAAGGCACATTCCACATAAACTAAATGCCTGCATTAAATGACTACAGTTGTTTGCTTAGAATAATATATATATAACGTATGTCTGTTTTCTAAAACTACATACTTCAGTTGTTGTACTATATTATAGTACAAGGCTACTTATAAACCATCTTTTGATAGAACTTTCAAGCGTCTTACCCTAAACTAAGAGCTCAAACATACTGGGAGGATTACCTGCGAGCGGCCATTTTACATACATTCTGACTAGAGTTCCTTAGTCGCAAAGTATGTATTGACCTTAAATAGCGCTGCAAGTATCAGGTTCCTGGGAAAGGAGAGCGAGAGAAGGGATAATTAGAGCTCAATGAAATGAAATGTAATAAAACTATTTGTATTCAAAACATACTTAGAAAAATTATTTTTTAACGTCATCAATAAAAATTGAAGCAGTAGTAGAAACCACTGGTTCAACCGTAGCCCTATCCAGAGAGGGGCCAGCGAAACAAACTCAGCGGGTCTCATCAATAAATACACAACAATTTTATAAATAATATACAATATATATTTTATCAATCTTTGAACAATACTTATTGTTCAGAAACCGCCTGCGAAGATCGCCTCATTCCCACTGTGTGATATCTGTCAGAAGCTCTATTACATTATAATATCCTCTAAAAATAAAAAAGAAATTATTTATTTTGGTAAGTCTATGGACTGATATATCTAGATACAACAGGAGAAACAACAAGTTGTCTTTTATAAATATTTATTACTTTGATAATTTTACTTTTAAGAATAAAATTGAATTAACCAAAATGGTAGAATATTTTGTTTTCACCAAAAAATGGCTACAAAATCAGTATGCGTGACCAATAGTTTGTCAGTTATACGATAAAATCCGTCTCTAACTCCCCATTTCCCAAAGCAGCAGGACAAGGGTCTTAAATTTAAATTTACCTTTGTATTGACCTCCTTGAAAACTAAAAAATAAAGTCGGGTACTTTATGTAACACAACAATAAATACAACATTTCATTGGAGTAGTAGTTTTATAATTAACTTTACTATAATTTTATGACATACTTGAATGACCAAAAAGTAGATATAAAGTATAAAATTTATCTACCAATTACTAACTTGTGTTGCAAACGTTTACGGTATATGTAATTCGGTCCAGGAGGCATTCACTTGTTTACTATAGGTGGAATAAATTATGAATTTAACAAAAAAATTCTATGTACATACATTATTAGGAGAAACATAAATTATTACAAGGAATTAAAACCTTCCATGAGCCACTTGAATGTAAACTACAATATTATTGAAACCAATCAATTCATAATCAAATGTTGTTGGTATGCCATCGTCATGTTACATCTCTCCTTGGAGTCCGAATTTAGAAAAGGGCCAAGAGGTTTCAAAAGACTGTCAGATCCTTTACAAACTCGCGGAAATTTAATAAGTTAATTTGTTACATGCAAAACTTTGTATTTGTTACCATGGGTTTAATGCATATTTACAATAAAGGGAAGAGCTACTGAATAAGCATAAATGACATTGATTTACGTAATTTCCTCTACCGTCGTCCGTAAATGCGAAATAAATTTATCACTCTTGAACATTAGGTGTCAGAAATTTCCAAAGGATCAATCTTAATTTGTATCGCAACACGGGGTGTTATAATTTGACGGGCAAAATGGGAACTTTCTATTGCTCTCGTCTTAGGAGTTTTCAAGTCGTTACTTAGCCGTCAGAACATTATTTGAGAGGTAAGTTACGTTTGCGTAACGGAAACTAAGTTTATGGGAGCAAGAATGAAAGTAATTAGAGTGTAAATGTTCTCAGACTGAAAAGAATAATGCGAAAAGTGAAACTTTTCCCGTAAAATATTTTCACGAAGAAAATAATTCATCGTGATTCCCATTCTTAGTAAAGCAAAAACCGTGGCATGTTTACCAGTAATCAGCGCAATAGATCACACGATAATACCGTAAAGTGACAGCTGTAACGTCGCATTTCCTGCGGGTTGTGTAGTCAGTGGCCCATTGGAGGACAACAAGAAGTGAAAACAGTATATCTGATAGACAAGTGCGCGGATGTTTATGGGCATCGTTAGCGCCAAAATACGTGTTACCAAAATACTTGGATTTCTCGTTTGCCCGCCTAGGTAGAAACGGGGAACACGCTAATAAATGTTACAAGAAATTTGAGTAAGAATACAACATTTTTTTTTTCGAGGGTGTTTTTATTTATTCTGTTCTGGGGAGGAAATTCTACTTGTTTACCTATATCATTACACTGTAATAACCAAAGTTTCGAGCGTTTCTTTACACTTACATACAAACATACACGTGTGCTTCATCACCAAGATGATCGAACTTAAATGTTTTCCAGGTATCTACTTAAATATAAGTAAAACATTTTTACGATTTCGGGTCGATATCAGACATTTCGACGTACCTAATTCAGTCGTTTTAAGAAAATATGAGCATATTTTATGTAAAAATTTCCCTTAAGTAAAGATAAGTCGTTATACGGAGGACCCTTCCATAAATCGTGAGACACAGACCGTAAAGGCGGCCATAAATTTCAACATTCAGTAATGCCTAATACACCATATTCGAGTCTAGCGAACAAGAGTTTTAGTTTGATATGCACATGGGTTCTAAATGGCTTTTGCCTCAGAATAGACATGTTTCACATATATTACATAATCTAGATATATCACTGAATATAAAAATTAAACATTTTATTATATAGCTGTTCGGGTTTCCATTACGATGACACTTAGAATAATAAGTGCTGTAACATTATATATTAAGAGGCTTATGACCAGCCTGCAGTAAGCGAGGACTTTGCGACGGTTCCGTGTCAGCGCAACGGTAACTCGCCGATCGTATCGGCCCAATCCGGCTGTCATGACACTAACTCCTACTAATTTCCAATTAATTAAGAAATGTTGCTTATGTTAATAACGCAAATAAAGCTACCTGCGATTTCTAGGTTATAATCATGACTTGTTGTGTCGGTTTTTTGTATTATATCAATGTCATGATACAGCCGTATTATCATGCATGATGTGTCCAACCAAGAGTGTGTGACATATTGTTCACGCCAATCGAAACACCGCACTGATCCGAATATTTATATTCAACGACAGCGATGAAATAAATAGCCCATCCTTAAAAAGTGCTTCAATTTAAATACAACTATTTATTCACAAATCAAATTGATGGGTTCCACCTGTATGACGAGGCCATTTGCTAATTTGACTGCTACCATAATAATAAATGATGGCTAGATAATATTTTAGACTACGAAATGAGTGTAAATTGTATAAAGGCCATTATACTTCACGTCTGCCTCAGAAATCCGAAAGGATGCTAACAAACTATTAGCATAATTGGAAGAAATGTATCGTTTTATCCGTACCAAAAATATGATGATTACGTGACAGTTCTACGGTTACAATATTAGCAGGACCACTCTAACACATCCCTGTGTGTCTATATCTGTCATATCATCTGTCTATGTGTGTCTAATCCCGATAGGTCACGATCTTTTCTGACAGTTTAATTTATGACAGAATCTTTAACAATATCATTATTTTTCTACTAAACTTTATAAATTGTAGATAGTTGGGTCATCGCGAGGTTTTAATGGGCTATTCGGGTCAGCTGCGAGTCCCACACACACCATCATAGTCTATTCATAAGTCTGTCTGTCATATGTTTTCGGTGAAATAATTGACACGTGCATGTTTGTGGAGAGTAATAATCACCATAAATGCTTGTAGAAATTCCCCACGATAAATTAAATTCGACCACGAGAGAGAATATCGATTTCCCATTGTCAGTATTCAGATTAAGTGCCAAAATTTGTATTGTATCACTTAACTTTAGTAATTGTCAGTAGACGTTAATAAACGTTTAAGCAAACTGCCGACTTGTTCTAAACTTCTGACAATTTTCTGATTTGTTAGGCTCTTCATACTTTCACGGTTCATAATTGAATTTATAAAGCAAATACTAACCCCAAATTACTAGCTGGAAACTTGGTCTGTTGTTTGTTCTTATCCCAAGATCAAAGTATATCCATTCTAATTATTACACCCATCTGATTAAGTTTATTATATATTTCGGTTGTTATTCAATTATGTACGGTTTAATTGTGTTATACGTTTTATTTGCACGGCACCTTTCACGGTCGGCAGGATTCGGGACAAGGTCGATTACAATTAAGATCAGGTTAATGGTTACCAATATCTGGAATACCTTATACCCTGCAATTCTTATCGTGTTACTGTATCATTTTACACTAACACAACTTACTTCAACATTTATGTAGGGAATAATAATAAATCATTTTACATATTTTTATATAAGAAAACATGTTTATGTTGCTAAAACTTATAAAATGTTATTCACTCATCTGTCAAAAACAACACTTATGTAAAAAAAAACTTTGTTTCAATGAAATTACATTAAATTCAATTGAGTTAGTATAATTTCATACAATAATAATATGAAGTGGTCGTTTCAGCGACCTTAAATAAATAAATTTAAAAAACCTAGGACAATTTTGCATAAAAAATTATATATTAATAATAAGGTTTTTCTAATTTCGACCAGTTATAATTTAGCTCAGATCTACGAAGAACCGAAAAAACAAAATCAGTTAGTGTTTGACCACTATCAAATGGTGAAGAGGCTTGAATTATTGCAATAAGTATTGTAAGTAAATGAAAAAAAATAGGTTTAAAACTACACGATCGGCGCCCATTCCTAGGTACAGTTATAATAAATATAACATGTGCAGCATGTTGTGATGGAATGTGCCCGAAATAAAGCATCTAGACTGGCTCATATTAAAAGAAGAATAATTAAACATATTGGTCTACTCAATACTATTTTGGTGATCCTGTCGGCAGAAGAAATTAAAATTATTGTTAAATTAGAAATCAGTATTTCCCTTAGTTATTTGTCATGTAAACTTGTGAACTTATGGAACGATGTGGTAGCTCAGCGACAAAGTTCTTTAATAAAAATAAAATAAATATAACACAAAAAAGCAGAAATAGAAAAATACGATAGGATAAAGCAATTTATCCTCACGTTTGATATTCGCACGATACCCGCGTCCGTGAACATTTTTTACACAACTGCAGCAAATTTAACAAGGTCACAACATCAAAGAAATCTCCGCCAGTGTTATGACATTTTAACATAAAAATATATCTTATACATAAATATAAGGTGAGGATGCTGCCAAAATGCCTTGTAATATTCTAACAAAAAAAAATTGGAACATTTCTTCAAAATAACACGATCATTTCATACGGAAATGTACATTTGAAAAGAAAAACAAAAAATATATGTTATACATACGAATATAAGGTGAGGATGCTGCCAAGGTGCCTTGAAATATTCTAACAAAAAAAATTGGAGTATTACTTTAAAATAACAGGATCATTTCATACCTAAATGTACAGTTCAAAGGACGATTACTTTTATTTTAAAAAGTTTCAGATTTTTCGACAATGTAGGTCCCAATTAATGATAAATAGAACTGCCCGTTCGGGGGAGAGTGGGGGAGGCGAGGTGAAAAGGAAGACAAGATATCTGCATAATTATGCTTATGTTCATGGGTGTCGGTAGACATTGAAGTTCTCCGCTTAATAAACATAACGAATTTCTCGTTTGTCCCCCTATACCATAAAAAAACAAGAATTCAGACTCAGACATTTTTTTTTTATTTTGATTGATTTGATTTGATTGATCATTTTTCATTAATAAGGCTCATTGGAGGAGAAGGGAAGGTGGGCCACACGTTTGCAATAGAAGGCTCCCGTCTACCTTTTTATACGAGTACTTTGAAAAAATCTCCTAGATCTGTAGATTTTGTGTACTGAAAAGTTTGATGTTACTACACCAAGGGGCACAAAACTTACTGTAAATCGAGCGCGATCAGTTACCTAAATGACGTCGGGCTACCCATTAGAGGTTAACTAAATTGACCCGGAGGATTTGTTGCCGAAAGTTGTGTGTGTCGGTGTGCTCTTAGATTTACGATAGTCGTTCCGCTTGCTCGGCGCAATAATTACCGTTGTAACATGTCATATTGTATCATTGAAAATGGCGTGCAATTTGGCGTTCTACAACAAACTGACATGCCATTGTATGATTTCGTTGCATTGCTGCCGAACCTGGTGGCACGGGTGGAGATGTTCTGCCATTATAAGATGTTGTGATATTGTTGCATTGCTTCGGAACCTGACGGCACCTGGAGAGGTATCTATTGGACATATTATATGGCAGTGAAATGTTGAGTAAGAGTTAGTGTTCATAATGTACCTTATTGAATTCCACGACCTCTCGCTCATATGATATCGCCTTAAAAGTGATACATATGCCGAGCGTTTCATGCGGATTTTAAACAGGCGGTTGTCCATTAAGGGGGACAGCGTGAATGAGCATAACGCATCTGCGTTTGTGGATTGCAATCGGTTGTCGCTAAATAACTCTGGCTGCCCGTTTGTCCATTTGTATTTAAGATTACAATTATATCGCATTTCATGCGGTTTATGACTGTCCGGTAGGGCAACACACCGCATAACCGTGAGGATGTTAGTGGACCTCGATAGTAACGAGAACAATTGCTTGGCCTCCAATGCAACAAAATAAATGAATAGAACGGTCAGTAGTTGAGTAGACTTTATGACATCTGTGAATTCGAATTTTTTGTACGAGGTAGTGCACCCGAATTCTACATACACTATCGGGGAGCCACCTTTCGCTTGAAAGTTACCCCAAAAAGTGTATTTATACTGGCACAGAGTGCAGAAAGCACTATGACACGAGTACGGTTATATTAACTAGTATATAACGTTATGTAAAATCCCTGCAGGTACAAAATTCGCCTGGCTACTCTGTGGACATTCCATGTAAAATTGTTGTATATCAATGCGGGTCTACAAGGGCCAAATATCTCTGCGTAGCGGTCCAGACGCGCCAACCCGCAAACTTTCCCGATAAATAATTATAACGGGTACACTCGAACGGGAGAATTTAATTATATTGAACAACTCAACTTCAAAGACCCCGGACTGGTGCAAATAATTGTATGAAATATTGGAAAATGGCAGCATTTTTAAAGATTTTTTTCTATAGATCATCTTTCCTATAGATCAGTCAGTGAAGAAGGTGTAGAAAGTGTAAGATAACGTATCCCCCTACTCCACTGTAGACTCCTTGTAGACTATTCAGATTTTCTACAAAATATAACAGATCCACATAAAATAATTTCTGATCTAGATCTTTCTAGCACCGGTTAGCATTGTAGTTTATCATTATATTGTGTTAAAAATAAATCAAGGTCAGAAATTTCCAAAATTTTGTCCGAAATGTTTTCAGATAATTACATGGAACCTTGAGTATTGACGATTACGCAATTGTACCAACATTATAAATGCGAAAGTTTGTATTATTTCCCTTAAAAACTAATGAGGTGATTTGAATAACATAAAGTTACTTTTTATCTCCCTAAATTTAATAGCTCCGAACCACCAAGGGAAACAATCCCTTGGCCATACTGATACGAAGATAAACAGAGAGAGCAGTTTTAATTTAATAGTGGTATAATAATAAAATAAGCAGCAATGGTGAAGCTTCAAGAGCGTAAGCCGTCTGTCTGTACCTAAATGGAAACTTAAATGCCGTAAAAGTAGATGCTAAGATTTAAAACGACGGCATCAGTTCAGCTGTCGCATAGATCAGCCTCGTACATTCCTTACGAGGTCAGGTTACGCACACACTTGCAAAAAACTCATTAAAGCATTAAGAGCGCCTCTGGGTTGCTACGAAGTTGAGGCGGTAGGGATGCCACTATTCAAATTTATAAGAATAGGATTATTGCTTATTCTAGCATAACATAGATAGTGATATTTTATTTCAACTACATGGGATCTTTTAAAATGTATGTGTATGTCAGTTTAACAATCATGGCGTGTTGCATGGATCAGCTGTCGTAGTGTATGACATGCGCACTTTTATAAATGGCATCATAAAGTTACATCATAAAAGTTTTTACAATAAAACTACTTTTACGGATTTTCTCGCGGTTTATTTAATTCTTTATCTAGCCCGACGTTTCAGAAGCTCTACAGCAACCATGGTCACGTGTGTACTGGGATGACAGACGTCCTGAGGTACCAAGTTTTTAAAACTACCCGAAGAATTATAATTTTAGTGTTCCCGATTAACACAAACAGTACTTGTTATATCCTGCTATCTTTAGGTGTAATGAACACTTGATTTGATTGTGTTAACCACTGGGTCCCAACCAGATGAAAGAACTCAGCCATCTTCTCTATTGAAATTTGGATGTTTTTAATTTCAATAGCCTCACGGATTATCCTTGGAAGGAATCGGTGTTCCCTGGTGATGATTTGCGCTTTATCAAAATACCAATGTAATTGTGTTGTATTGTTGCTGTTAAGAATTATTATCACACTTAAAGCCTAGAATCAAAGAAACTTACAAACTGTATTCAGGCGTATATCTTAAATCATCATCATCAATACTTAACATTGATTTGCTGAACATAAACTACATTATTATTCAGATGGCAGTATTGACAACCCTATCATCCCACGCAAATAAAATATTCTATTAATAATGCTCGGCGATTGGCGTTTCTTTCGTTTTGTATCCCCAATACAGGAGCTTACGGGTTCACCGAGCTATAATTTATGAAGTAGAAATAATATGTTATGTTATTTATTCTACAATTTTCGGGCCACTATTACTTCTGATCTCGTAGTTAGTGCGAATGTGTGTTAGAATGTTTATTACGTTTTATTTAGTGGCTAAATGGATGTTATGTATTTTAGAAGATAGAAAGGATAAAATTACTCACAGAATTTTATAGAATTAAGCTTTTTTTGAAAGTCCCGTGTATGCCGTACTGTTTCACTGAAAATCACTGAATGATTCCGATTGCTTATTTTAATAGTGCTATAAAAAACTTGTAAAGTCAAAATTTATATCACATTCACACGTTAATTCTTCTTTATGTAAATTTATTCACATAAATTGAGCTGGTCGATACAATTATCGTATTGTAATAGAGAGGCACTCGCAAAACTTAAGCCCCCTTCTTGAATTATGGCTCAAGTTTGTTTCTATTTCGAAAGTTCTTTTACAACTCCGGGAGGTCTGATATTGAGATTGCAACTATTATGTTATACAGACCAAAATTGGAATAAATAAGCTAATATGGTTACGACTTCAGTCGAATAACTTAGAACTTTTTGAATATTAAAAGAACGTTAAACGTCTATTGGCTACTATGAAGATAATTAATTTCAATTTCTGTGCGCTACAGTCTTCTCTCTTACACATATAATTTACGTTTATCCGAATTATATTCTATATCAATAGATAGAAACCTATTGATATAAAATATGACATATCTTTGTGATTCTGGGCATGTGAAAAAAAAACTGGTTGGTACACGCTTTGTTGTATTCATATATTTACGAATGACATAATTTTATAACGATGAGGAACGAATAACGAATCTGGAGAAGGCTGGGCAGGTATGTAAGGATCGTGATATATGGCACTCCGCGATCTCTGCCTACCCCATTAGGGGGCTGCATGAGGGAGGGCGTGAAGATTTATTATCGTTGTATATAATTTAACGTGATAACAGTTCTCTGATTGATCTGTAAACACATCACCCGATAGGGTAAACGTCACCACTTGATACGCTCTATTGCTTGCAGGATCCGCCCATTCGCCCATTACTATGACTCGGAACGTTACTATAACGTCACATTTTCCCGTTACACAGAACGTTATTTCGTCAATATACAATATACAACAAACTAAGACTCGTATCTAACGTCCCAGTCAAACAAATCATAGTAACTCTTATTGCGTGTCTTACATAACAAACATTAAGTACTGGAGGCAAGCTTAATTGTGAAAACTACTTATAATTTCTGTAATTTATTATACTGTGCGATTACATTAGGGGGCGTTTCAGAGTGCCATTTTGACTAATGTTGTTTATGGTGTATTATTCACTTATTTTTAAAGACCTTCATCATGTAAAAGTTTTGTAAAGAACTAGCAGTATGCTCTGGCTTCACACGGATATCTCATGAAATGTGATAAAAATTAATTGATGTAAAAAAAACAAAAAAATATAATTTCATGGTAGTAATGATTAATGAATGTGATGATCATGAAAATAAATTAAATTTATGACGGAACAACGTCTGCGGGTACAACGGCTGTCAGTAATTTCTGCAGCGGCATGCGAATTTACTTTGATATATTTCACAACTTTGGTTACATTATCGAAGTTTTATAATGATCGAAACGTTTTAGAAAATGTTATAAAGTTCATCACAAAAAATGTAGGATCCTAGTGGAAAAATAATTTTTCAAATCGGTCCAGTAGTTTAGGAGCCTAACCTATGCAAACAATCAAATGTTTCCTCTTCATAACATTCGTATAGACAAGTAACTTACGAGAAGTAGACTTAGATGACTGTAGAAGGTATGTATATATTATGTATATATTATGTATATATTATGTAATTTTGATTAAAAAGTAAACTCGATCTGCCTAACCCTTGAGGGAAATGGGGTGAAGGTGTGTTGTTATTGATAAAAAAAGTAAGAACATGAGTTGTTATTTTTATAAAAGCACTTTTCCAAAGTTACCATGTAAAACCCGGCTCTCTTAAAAAGTCCTTTAATCTTCGTTCGGTTGGCAAGAATATTGTAAAGGTTTGCAATTTTTGGGACCGGTTGTTGTCCTTTTGATCAAAAGGACCAACCTAGCGGTCCCCTGTGGATACTTATTTAATGTTTTTAACAATAAAGCATTTGTGAAATTCGAATGCTACTTTTTTTGGTGATCCTTAAATTTATAAGTATTGAAGTAGAAAGCGAAAAAAAATGGATTTAGACCAAAGTTTCCAATGTGGTTGAAAATATTTTATTTTAATGTATTAGTATTTATATAGAACTTCTATATCATATCATCTACCTACTAATATTAGTACTCATATGAGTATGAGTTGGTTTGTTTCGCTTTCATGCCAGAACTATTCAAGTGGTTATCATGAAACTTTGTACCCATATTCGAAGAGGTATTACAAAGGAAGTATGATAGTTTTTTTTATAGAAACATTCTTCTTCGTAACCCTCCCTGGGTTGTTACAGCGCGAAGGAAACTGCATATTAAAGGTGATATATCAAGTGACTTAATCTATGAACGCACACCCGAAATCGATGGACCGATTAAGTTGCAGATTATGGAATTGTCATCTTTTGTGATCTATGAATCCTGTAATACCGCAGTATGGCGATGTGGTGTGGCCACTATTCCACGGTGTTGCCCGTAAAAAAACATTAAAAAAACGAAAAGTAGATCTTGGAAGCACAGCAATGGGCCGCCTTGCTTTTGCGTATATAGTCTTAGGATTTGATTCATGTAAGCTAATATAAATAAAAATAAAATTGTTGTGTATTTCTGCACTTATTGCACACACACTTGCTGCAATGACAAACCGCACCACTCGAGGGCGATTCCAATAATGAATTTTAGACGTTTTCATGTAGAAGCCGTTGTAAATTCGTTTTAATTAGGCGGGTAAAATTGCGGAGCACAGATGATTTATATAAAATATCAAATATTAAAAAATCAAACCCTAATCGCTTGTAAAATATAATATCAATTTTGCTATTACTAGATCCGATATTGGCACAACATTTAATCAGACCATTAATGTTAATATAATCTGTGCTTTAATGGATTGCTGTTATCGCAGTAGATGTGTACTCCGTACAGTTGGCACAGGCGGCAGATGCGAGTGGCGTGCAAACAGATAAATGAAAATTTAACCGCATTCGAAATCAACATTGTGACTCGGGTGTTGATTATTCATACGTCCTCGCTATGAAATTTATATAACAGGACAAATTAATTGTTATTGTAGAATACGCAAGCTCTTCACACTCAATGATTTTAAGAATGTATAGATTGCATCTGCCAGTGCCGTAGGTACGATGTGCTATGGTCTGTTCTTATATGTAGTAAATACTTCTTGTTTCTACTTCAGGGCAGAGATCTTGCTGGTGGTCTCTTTTCATATGGTTCAAGTCGTTCTCCTCAGCTCGCGTTCTCCTTTAGTTGTAATGTTATGTTCTTCTTGTGATTTTTCTTACGCAGTTATAACCTCCAGTTGCTTGGCTTTGACAGACACTGCGCGAGCCAGCTGCTTGGTCGTTCCCTATGCTATGAGAATGACGTTATTGACGCGGGCCAAGTGAGAGTATACCAATATATTGTAGATTTCATTCCTTGTCACGTATTGCTTAATTGTGAGTATAATGATTGGCTATAAAAATGTATTTCCATCATTAACAAGCTATTTTATTGATGAGCTATGAAAGTGGTTTGATCTTTTTACGAACCGCATCCCTCCTTCTGGCTGGTTGGCTAAAACAGTTTTTTTTTTATAAACATATTTATATTTTAAGTGTAACATAGTTTTAATATTAAATTTTCTTTTGTTTCAGGTGGATGCCAGTTTACCGTTTAACAGCGCGTGATAAGTACAAGTACGAGAATACGTAACGTATACACGACGTAAAAAAATAGGAGATAAAGTTTGATACTAAAGACTTTTTAAAACATTTTTGAGTATTTCTTTTTGTTCATTTTATGACTTTTAACAAAACAAATTCAATACAATACGATTTTTTATGACTAGTCATGGCAACAAGTTGACGCCGCGGTAAGGTTTCCAATTTTTTTACTGCTTTCAAATTACTTCATAACAAAGAAATTAAGTCAGTAGCTAAGTTTTGACACCTTACGCGTTAAATATTTACTGCCATGGAATCTATTCATCAACATTGATTTGCCATTATCTGTATTTACTTTACTAGCACTTTTTATTTACAATCATGTGTCAGAGTATGCATTTGATATTAAACAAGACATATCTAATTGCGGCGGCCATATTGTAACCACGAGCGAATAATTTGCTCGGACAGCCCCCTGCTTATAACCCGTTACCGGCGGTGTTACATTTCGCAAGGGCCCGCGGCCCCACAAATTATTCCCGACGGGCCGTCGACGTAATCGCAGTGATTCGTTTAAGCAGTTAGACGTGTCACTGCCCCATGTTAGATTAGGGATTAACATGAGCTCTCTGAATAATTAATTAGATTTTTATCACACTTTAATTACGGGCCCCTGTTTCGTGCGTTGTTTATGATAAACGACAGTATAATTACATTTTTAGACAGAATTTTATTTCATTAATATATTATGAAATATCCGTGTCGAAATTATTAGTATCATAGTCATCGGCTAGGCATGCGTTAATTGTGGAACAGGGGATCGCCTTTAGACATCACGTACGTTTGAAAACATACTTGACTTACCCCTGCGTGGTCACAAGGAAATACTAGTAAGGGACGACATAGGATTGCGTTATAAAACAATTTCCTAAAGTACCAGATAAACATGCAGTATTTTGTCTCTATTATTATAATTGACTTTAACAAAGAATATTAAGGCCATAAATTTACAATTAGAGATCATTCATGAAATCAATATCCAAAATTAATTTATGATTGATTAGCATTGCTGTTTAAAAACAAACTATCCTTATGGTTACTAGTTAAATTTATTTTTAAGATAAGTTGACCGATATCCACAATTGCAGTGTATTACAATTTAATATTATAAAGGGAGTCAACAATAACCTGCTATTACAGGCTTAGCCAGTCTTTTAAATACATTTATTTAATGATGTTTATCCATATTCACAGTCAAGAACAAACATAAAATAATACAAGGAACAAACAATGGAATCAATCCAGTTTTTAATAATGGGTAGGTTAGGTTAGATATTTGTCCCCACCATTGTTCAAGCCTTGTCGTGGTGGCGGGGCTTAGTAGCCTGGGGTAAATCCAGGCGAAGCCAATTGGACCGAGGGGGATCTTTGCACCCTTCTTATAAGAAGAGGGGGCTTAAAGATCAGGAGGAGGAATCGCTCTCGGTACCCCTCTTATAAGAATAGGGGACCTAAGAGCAATAGCACAGTGAGTATTGCACTGTACCAAGATCGGTGGGGTGGCCTTGTAGTGCGGGGTAACTCCAACTGCCATTAGGTGGAATTTCTCTCTTGACTAGCTATCGAGGTGCTCTGAAGGTCTGTTGTTCCGGGGCACCTAGCCAAGGGCGTCACTGATGGCACTCGCGGTGGTTTTTGAGGGTAATCGGCACTATCATGTGCCGCGAGTCCCACATACCACTGAACCCCACCCAGAACCGATGTAGGCACGTAAATGCGTTTCCCCGCGTCAACAAAAAAAAAAAAAAAGTTTGGATACTTGTCCCTGCTACAACCCGGATGAAGAATCCTTATGTATTAAATTATACATTCAACCGCAGTTTATTTGCACATTGTTCTTCAATCCTCAAATTCAGTAGTTGAAGATTATAAAGACATCATATCTTCATATTAAATATAAACTTGGGAATAAAAGTGAGTAGAGCACTGAAAAAGAACAAACAACCAATAAGATCCCCTCCCATTCTCGTGGCTTCATGAGCCAACTAAAATCAGGCAAAATATATATGTATATATATATATATATATATATATACTCTGTAACAATAAAATAGAATTTAATACCAAATTTTCACAAGTGGCATATACCATTCAAACTAACACTATGATACGGTCTATTAAATTAATAGCTATACAGGTCACGTAAATAATCATATCGAAATGCACACATAAGAGAATTAAGACATTCTAACATTAATAAAGATTTTTCGAAACAAGATATTCAAACATGGCGTCGGAAAAAAATCATGAACTCACCCTTTTATATGAAATATGAGTAATTGCCAGTGGCATATATGTCACGAATATGTAGGTTCCCGGCGGAAAAGAAAAAACAGATTCGATCCATCGGCCAACCCACGCCGAGGAAAAAAGGAGTGGCATTTCTTCGAGACAGAGCATACCTTTAGTCTGACAGTCAAATGTGACAGATATACTTTTTATAAAATGTTTAAGTAGCAATAACATAATTGCTACAACTGAAAACTGAATGTGAAACTTGTTAAATCATGATATCTGATGAATGCGCATCATATTTTATTGTTCATATATGAATATTGTATTTAATGTTAAATATTCAAAGATAACATTTAAAACTACCACCTTCCAGGTGAACAGCTATACAAGGTTATTATGATAGAATATGCAAATGTCTTGATCTTGATCAAAGAGGCAAATGGCTAACTCTAAACATTAATAATGAAATATTTTTTAACACTTTCCCTTTGAACTCATGAGGTTAACTTTCATTTGGGTCGCGAATTGTAAAGGTTAAATAAATTCAAAAGGGAACCAGCGTAATTAAAAAAGGGGCCCATAAGCTTAAAACAAAGAACAATAAAAGTAGATAAAAAAGATATAAACTCATTCTTTAAAAACATTTATGAGGTTCACTTAATTCCATTTTGTTAAAAAGAAACAAGCGTTATCTTTAAAGAAAAATGTTTCAACGCTACTTTGGTAAATGTTGAAGCCGCAGAAAAACTGATTAACGTTATGTGACCCTACGCCGGGTCAGAATCACTAGAGGGGCTTTATCAAGACCGCGAAATTTCATCTGCAAGCGTCGCTAGTATCATTAGGGGAGCTGTGGAGTACGTTGAGGCACGGAACGCTCGTTACGTCTATTAGAGATGGCCCCTTGTCGATACTTTTGTGACACTTATAATAAAGATTTTCTTGAATATACCCATTTCTACAGGAGTTCCGAGCCTTACATGAGAACTTCCAACAAATATTATGTTTTCTAAGCATGATAACAAGTAATGGGCGGCGTTTACCTTTACTCATATAGTTTCATAAGTATTTCATTCAACTGGGGCTGGTTTAGTTTTACTCACTATTTGCCTGATAGTGTCATTTTAATTTCATACATACTTGTGCGGACGTTAACCCCAACCTAAAACTGTTAAAGTATTTCAATTTTGTTGTCAATGGTGTCAAACCGATTCATTAATTTATTGTTTTACAGTTTGTATTTATATATAGATTTAAATCGATGTTTTACTGTATATCCTTGCGCACCACTAGTTTGTAATAATAGAGCACATTGTCGAGAGGTCTGGCGTTCTCATATTTCTTACATCATTAAGCCAAAGCTCCTACACACCTTTAAAAGTGAAAGTATGGATGCTGCTTGGGAACATTCGTTGAAATAAATTGTTGACAATTTGAAAAGTTTGTGACAGTAATGAATTTGAACCATAAACCGTTGTATTAAGTTGCACAGTATATCTTGCAATTTCGCTGCGAAAATAAGGGCTCCTTAATTTTATAAATTTACTTGTTTGCGTTTCAAGAATGTTGTTACACTTTTGAGCATTTTGTTTTAGAGTATTTGTACGTATGAATGAATTGTATTACTACAATCCTTAACTTTATTAATGCGAAGGTCACTGTCATTATTACTACGTATCTGTCAACTGTTTAACACACTGTAGCTATATTATTATAAACGTTTAAATTTATTTATTTATTATTTCGCGTCGAAATATATTTAGCCAATATATTAGCCACTGGACCTGGGTGAGGTCTGACACGCAATGCGGGGCTCGCAGCTGAACCGAAGACCAAATGAATATCCGCGGGTACCACCAGCCGCTTATGCTAAGATATTTGGATTTGTCAGCAACAGGAATGAATTCATATCAGTCGGATATATCAACGATGGGATCATATGGCCATCTTCACTGGCGTAGCTCCACTCATATAGGACATAGTGTCACAGTATATAGCCCGTAATCTTCCTCGATAAGAGGGTAATCCAACACTAAACGATGTTTCCAAATCAGACCAGTAGTTCTCAATATTAGGGCATTAAAACAAGTAAAAAATCATCGTATTTGTATAGATGACCCCTGAGAGGTGGCCGCAACATACGGGAAAGAAAAAGTTCACAGTTCAATTAATGTTATTAAATATGTCGACCACATACATTTTCGAAGGAAATATGTAAATTCCACTTTCTATCTTAATTTAGTGGTAGTGTCAGAACTTAAAACTTGATCACGCCCATTTTTGTATGTTATCAAAATATGTGTTAACAAAACATATCCCGGCAAATATATTGATATTATTAACCGAAACCTTCCGATTACATACGAAACACATAAAATTTTATAGCAGTCAAGCTTGAAACTCGAATCGCTCTACTTTCTTTCCAATTCGATACCTGTGCTCTCCGTACAATAGTAAATGTCTATTGAGCCTCACATGTGTCCCGAAACAATATTTCTAAATAAAATACCTGTACGGGGGAATTTCGGAGCTGTCGCAATTCACAGGAGGCATTAATATTTTATTAACTTTTTTTTACTGTTTGCCTTACGTGTTCGTTTGCCATGTTTATTTATCATTTAAAAAAGGTTACGTGTTTTATTATTCTATGTGAAAAATTTTAAGGTAAACTAAGTGACAGTTATCTCAATTTTACACTAGACCCACGCATGGACAAAGCATCCATGTGATGAAAGTGACCTCCCCGCTTATTCCTGTCCAATTCTCTCCATTGCAGCAATTTCTCTTCACAAATGTTGAATTAAATGGGTTCTTAGTATATTATAGACTATTTTCCAATATGTACGCCGTTATAAGATGATATAACCGGAAAGGATAGGCCAATGAAATGAAAGGCTTAATATCCTCCGGTCGTACGGGAAATCTTCATCGTTACTCACTTAACGGCATATGTTTCAGGCCAGTAGTAGTTTGACTAGGCATTTCAAATTACTTTATGAGTGGTATTTCACATTTATTAGAAAATAATAATATCACGTAGGAAAAGTAGGTAGTAGCCGATTCTTAGATAAGATAAGAAAGTCTTCGGCCACCTAAACATTTCTTAAGATTCGGGAATAAGTGAAGATCGAATGGGGTCAGATCTGGGAAATAGGGGGGATGCGGTAACAATTCGAAACGCAATTCATGGAGTTTGGCAACAGGATTGACGCGTGCACACGTGCGTTGTCGTGATGGAGTAAAAGTTTCCTCTAAAATAATCCATCGACCATCCCCAAAAACAGTTGCCATCACTTTACCCGCCGATAAAAACTTTTTGCTCTCTTTCCCGCTTTCAGTCCACTGCTTAGATTGTTCTTTTGTTTCAGGAGTATAATGATGTATCCATGTTTCATCTGCTATCCCATTACGCCGCAACTTGTTAGTATCGCGCTTAAACAGCGTCAAACACTCCGACGAATCGTCCACTCGACATTGCTTTTACAACACATAATTTTTTGGTTTACAGTGAGCGAACGCGGCGCGCATCGCACGATAAGTCTTTCCACTCGCAAATGTAAGTGTAAAATGTTAGAAACACGTTCAGAAGAAATGTTTACCATCTCTACTATCGGCCGCAACTTTGAGCGCCGATCATTCAAAACGATTTTTTGGATCTTTTCGATCATGTCCGGATTCGCGGCTTCATTTGGACGGCCAGACCTATTGGCATCTTCGCCGCTCTGTCTCCCATGTTTGAAATAATTTACCCAGGTATGAATTGTACTCAATGCAGGAACAGCATTACCTAAAGCACTGTCTAGCGTTACTTTAGTCTGTGTTGCTGTTTTTCCTTTTAAAACGCAAGACTTTATCACCGCACGTTTGTTCGATTGTTGAGGAAATTTACGGCAGAGAAAGGTTCCCTCACACAAATTCTATCAGTTCGAATGAATTCAAATTTGGCGTTCTATTTTCAAAAGATGATAGAATATAATTTTGAGTTCGTCGTGTCGGCCAGTTATCAATCAGCCTGGTATAAGATTTTATTTAAGGCACGATTAGATACTACGACAGTATTAAAGATTTTAAAAATATTCGTTTTATTAATTAAATATGTTTTCATGAAACATTAAATAAAATTGAGATTAATAATGTTTTCAGTAAAATAAAATTGTAAACAGTAAACAGGAATCGTAGCATATGACGTCTCGGCTCGGTAAAATCTCCGTTTAGTTCATGACGTCAAATTAACGTCATGACACATACAAGCTTTTTGGCACCTCATTATAAAATAGTAGAAAAAGTGATACTTTGCAGTATTTTATAAAATAATAATAATGTCATCCGCGCCAGATTACGGCCACGGCCGCTGTCTCTATAGAGACTAGCCTACTGAGCAGGACATGTTGTAGTACACAAATCTTTACGCAGGCACAAGTGTAGTCCCTGTTCCCTCATTTTCCTATTCCGATCGGACGGCAATTCAACACAACCGGAAAGAAATAAGGCGCCATCTTCCCGAATTGGACTGTTATTAGAAATTAACTAATCCCAATAACACTTTTATCCGATCTTGTAATCCAACCATGGACCGAACGACTGTGGTAATGAAACTGTATATGCTCACTACTTGACCACCAGACAGAGACATGAAGTAGCAGTCATATATCGATGTTATGCAATAGAATTACATGGTAGGTACGTCAGTCTTGGTCTTCCCGGTACCTAAAACCTTCCACATTCGCATATATAATTGTTTTTGAAAAAGGAGTGTCGGTGGAAGAAAAAGGAAGGCATGCCCTTTTTATATAGACCGATAATCTTTCATACTTATGTCACCCTCAATTCATTACCACGTGCATTTGTTAATGTTTTTAAAACATGTTTAATATTGCATTTGTTAAGCGATGCATGTATTAGCATGCGTCAATCGATATAATTTTGTGTAGCTTTACCGATCACCACACACGAAATGTGAACTTTGAGTACTGCGTTCGTTTTGTTTTCTCCAATATGCAATAGTATTGTTTAAAGAACGGCACATAATGTTAAAAGCCTGCAAAAGTGTTGGAATTGTACAAAGTTGGGTATAAACTGGGAGCGAGAACTGTTGGAGTACTAATTGACAGGCTAAGCGGAAAGCCACTTACGGCAGTGACGCAGGACACATTCCCCTAATGCAGTACATTATTTATTTCAGCATCATTAAGTAGATATTTGAGGGAGAACCTAATGAAATTAGTTTTTGATTAAACGCTATATAACATGTTTGTGTTTGTGTATGTATGTATATAAAGCCTTATTTTTCCTATTTTCATGGTATTATATGATTGTTATAATAAGAAAACGTATCATATTTTCCTGTATATTTTTTTCATTACTTTACTAGTCAACAGAATGTTGTTTTGCCATAAGGGTATGCTAAACTGAAAAACATATAAAGAAATATTGCTAAAAAGGTACCATCTCATGATGTTATAGTGACGTGAAAAATGCATTATATTTATTTTCATACCTGCCAATTACATCTATGGGGGAGGCCTACGTTCAACAATGGACGGCTACAGGCCGATTCATTCATTCTTCATTTATTCAATTATAATAATATATCTTAGTAATTCGGGCTAATCCAGAGCAGGATAACGATTCGATTTAACGATGTTAGGTAGTTGTGTATAATAGTAAAAAAAGTATGAAATTATCCAAAATTTATTCATTACAAGATTACCTGTGAAATAATAGGCATATTTGAGGCCATATACCTTATTTACAGTGAACGTGGAATCTAAACTACGAGTGAATACACTCTTTGACCCCAGGCGACGCCAGGTACAAGTAGCTAGTATTAAAATAAGAAAAACTTGAATATTCGATGTACTCGAAGAATCTTAAATTAAAATGTCTCTTGTATGCAGAAACACTTTTATAATCGATGTAGAAAATCGATGTAAACGACAACTGCCGAGCCCTGCTGTGATTTAAGAGAGGCGGAAGCTATTTCATTCGGGGTCTCCCACATTTTGACATATTAACTCTACTTTTCTTTCTGTGCTGCGTACATGAATTGGGCACAACTTACTTTTAGCAACTTGATTCAAAATTTGAATCAATAAGAACTATTTTCTAAGGGCGAATAAATGTAAAGTGCACACATGCTATTTTTAATCCTGGCCGAAGTTGGAATGCAAAACAAGATATCTCAGATTAAAACGTGACTCACACAATGACAATTGTGATATTGAATTGTATTTCTTTCCTTGGGCATAATCATACGATTCCCAATACAAATTAATCACCCCATGTTCTATTTCCCTCTCAAAGTGGGTATCTAAAAGGGAGGCGCAAAAATGTAAGAGCATTGAATGTTACAGCCGCGTGTTGAGTGTTAATTGACAGATTGAGTGATATCGCACTCGCTCCGGCCGTACCCAATACGCAATACAATATTTTTCTTTTACTCTGTATTGATTTATACACTAAAGTGTTTGTAATTTTTCAATAAAACTATTTTAAAGCGGTATTTTTTATAGTATTGGGGGACAAAAGAGCAATAAGGGTCTTTTAGCAACTTTCGACGTCCATGAACATCATCATAATTACTATAACTATGCCTTACCCTCCTTTTCATCTCTCCCCAATGGGCCACCGGCTATTCAAAAACCGCATGAGACACGACACCGAAGGAGTCACTATACAGCGGCATCAAGTGAGCGGGAGGTACCTTTCCGGTTTTGGCGGCCCAATACCGCAGCAATGCGGCATGGCACTACCACTTACTAAGGTATATTGCGGAAACCATTTTAACGGAGTATACTGGCTTACAATGGCAATGTTTCAGCTATTTGATTCTTGCAGGTTATTCGGTGCAGTCACAGACTGAAGTGTCCCTACCACTAATGTCATAAAGTAATTAAAATATCCCGAAACTTCATTATTATCAGGTCACCCCAATAATTCGTTAGGTCATACCTCTTAAAAATCTAAATCATTTAGGTTATAACTTATACCTTTTATTCATATATAATTTGTGAAAATGTTTTGAATATATTTTTCACTGAATCCCATATAGATGAATAAACCACAATATAATCTGTAATCAAAGTCATTCGAATAAGGGAAGGAAATGAGTGTGGGTTTGGTATGGTTATGTTACACTTTTATAAGATAATCTGTAATTCGCTTCATCATCATCATCATTATCAGCCCACTGCTATTCGCTTGTAAAGAATAAAAATATAATATAGTTTATATACATACAAATATGGTTTATTTATTCCGGGTCTGTGATAAACGTATTATTTTACAGCAGGTTGCAACCAGACATATTAAAAAAAAATTTGACTCGATGGTAATATTCCATAAATTTACATTCACAATGACCTTTATTTTTACGATGCACAATTGTCGTTTAAAATTGGAACGGCTCTTTTCATTCGAGTGTGTTTAAATATATTGTTTTTTAATTCAAATGGTTTCGTTATTCGATTACTTGTTTACATACAATTGGCTGTAATTCGATTATTTGCTATAAAGTGATTTTATTATTATGAATATTCGTAAATGGTAATAGTCAAAGTAAAAATAGTTGCTGATACACTGGACTAGCGAACTGGCATACATGTGTGTTCGAACGAATATGATTTGTCGGATATTTTATGATAGTCGCCACCGCTGCGCAGGATGCAGGTATAACCTCAGAGTCATGCTCAGTATTTTTAAAATTTCAAACCTCACACAGTTTGACAGTTTTGTTCACTCGTGTTCAGAAGAAGAAACAAAGCTTAGTGTTACAGTACAACAGCTTTATTATTGCAGTACAACAGCTTTATTATGGCAGTACAACAGCTTTATTATTGCAGTACAACAGCTTTATTCGATGATGAATGATGATGACGACGGTTTTTAATGTGTTGGTAAACTTAAACCAAAAATAAAGGAGACGTGGTGAGCAAGTCACAAACGATATAAATAAATATGCACCGATAAACTTTAGATGCCAATTATTCACCGATTATTTAATTAATTATCCATTATACTAAAGGGGTTATGTTCCTATATTGGCATGCTGTATTAAAGTTATGCGGTGACTCTTAAGCTATGGTACTGCTAGCGCCATGAATCGCTGATTTATAACATGTTAGTAACAGGTACTGCCATGCTGCATTACAGCGGAATTATGCCGGCACGACCGGGGATGTACCTCTCGCTCACCTGATAGCGCCGTAAAATGATATCTACGGCGTCCCGCTTCGTGTGATTTGTGAGTAACCGGCGGCGGCGGAGGGGGGAGGTGAAAAGGAGGATAACGCATCGACATCGTAATTATGCTGATGTACATGGGCTTCGGTAGTCGCAGAAGGGCTCAGATTTTTCGTTTGTTCCCCTATACTATTGCTTGATGTGACTGGAAGAGTTTAGCGTTCGCGCTTCTCAAATCTATGGGTACACAATATATGAAATCGCAACCACGATGTCACAAAACCGTGTACACTAGAGAGTAAAGAGCCCACATATATAAAACTGTTTCTTTTATCAGAGGGACCTACTACTGGTTGGCGGCGCTTGTCCAGCCTCAACAGTTCGACTGACTAGCGAAGACTTTTGTGTATTCAGGTTTAGGGAGACGATAGGGATAAGAGCTCTCTAAAGTCGTGTTATTTTATCTCTACATATCTAAGCTCTCAACTTACGGATACGAACCCTGGCTCGTTTCCGTAAGCGGTGTGTGAGTTTTTCATTCTGTCAGTCATATGAGTTATAACAGTGTCAGTGTAAAGTTTCATCGCTCGACCGGTACGAGTGGTGTATATTTCATTGGTACCAGCAGGAAAAATGCATTTACGCACCCAAGGGGGCCTGAAGTTTGTGTCGGGCTCAGGTCGGTAAGCGATAGCTACTACCGACTAAAAACTGCTATCCGTTAGTTGGCTCTATTGGCACTTTACTACGGGAGCGTGTCTTTGTGTTTCTTTGTTTGTGTTCTTGGACGGACTTAGCTACTGCTATCGCGATCGCGCGTCGGTGTTGTGCAATACGTGCTTCGACCGACGGTAACGGGAATCGGTTAATGACATCGGATCGTATTCCGACGTTTGGACGATTAATTTATTTTTGTGATTAAGAGCCCGGTTAGAGAACTTTCGAGACAGCTCTTTGAAGTGTCCTTTAATCGAGGTCAAATGAAACTCACAATGTAGGTCGATGTTTCGGAAGTACCACGGGCATCCAGTAGCCATGCGTAAGAGTCTATTTTGCATTATGCGAAAACGTTTTATTTGGGTAGGGGATATGTGCGCAAATGCTGCATTACAATACGACATAATTGGTCGAATGCATGTAATATACAAAGTGAGCTTATGTCTATACGCCATTTTGCTCTTTTTGTTTATAAGAGGATAGAGTTTAAAAAGGACATGTCGTGCCTTTTTCAGAACGTTATCTATGTGATTCTTGAAGCTCATCGACCTATCGAGAGTGACTCCCATGTATTTCACAGTCTCTGCTCTAGGTATCTCGTTATCGTTCAGGCATGTTTCCTCGTCTATGTAAGGGGTGGTTCAGTGAGAAGGGTATGGACTTACTCTTCTCCGCATTAACCTCTATTCTCCATTTTAAGAACCATTCACCGAGTTCGACGATGGCCTTTTGGAGTAGTTTGGCTATGTAGTTGGGGAGGTATCTAATGTACAGTGCGGTATCATCCGCGAATATCGCCAGCTGGATGCTGGGGTGTCGCAATATGTCGCTAGTGTACAGATTGAAGAGGGTGGGAGAGAGAAACGATCCTTGCGGACAACCGGATCTGCAGCGGATCTGCCTGTTTGCTAGGTAGCTGTTTGCGATCGGTACCAGCCTGTCAGGCAGTCCTAACTGGTATAGTTTGAAGATGAGACCTTGATGCCAAATCTTGTCAAACACCTTTGCTACATCAAAGAAGTCAGCGCCCGTGCCGCGTGGCCTTTGAGTCCCGATAGTAAGCACTCCGTGAGGTGTTGTACTTGTTTTGGTTAGCTATGGCTGTCGCGGAATGCAAACAAAAATGTCTATAAATAGGTTCTTCTCCCGTATCACGGTTTTTAGGCGTGCGAGAATTATCCTTTCATAGATTTTACCTAACGAGCTTATAAGACTTATGGGTCGGTAGCTAGTAGCCTCCACCCGGTGTTTCTCGGCCGGCCAGTCGGGTTGTTATTATACTTTCTACCTCTTTTATGTAGGAGGGGTCTGTGGGGGAGTCAGAATTGCATTGACTCTCTAGTGGCGAGACACTCCGCTTTTTCATCATCCTCTAATGCAGGTAATGGATTTTTGCGCTTGAGTGGTGGTGGTTCAGATTTCTTAGTCCCCCCTAGTGGCCGGTAAGCCGTATGAGACGGAGATTGTTCGCTGACGAAGTGATTTCATCTCCCGTTTATGAAATTGGGTATAGCCTCTCTGGCTTCTCTTTCAAGTTGTAGGATGGCTTGCCTACACACTACGCCTCCGTTGCGATCATGCACACGTTTAGTCACATTTTTTCGACAGATTCGGTCGGTCTCTAACGTCGTCAGAGAGAGCTAAATGTTCCTCTGGGACAGTGGAGATTCTCTTGACGATTCTCTTATTTTGCTAACAAGTAGCGCGGTGAATATGGATGAGGACGCGACAGCAGCTTGAGGAGAGACTATACTGTCATTGATACTGTCGAGTTCACTTGATTTTACGTTTGCTAAATTATCTTTTAATAATTTATAGTCGATGATCTTTCTCTTTATTTTAATATTTCTACTAAATCTATTATCTTCTATTTCTATTAAAACGGGTCTATGGTCCGAGATAAGCTCGCGTAACGTAACCAGTGCTATATCGT
This sequence comes from Eumaeus atala, assembly GCA_017140195.1. Lineage (NCBI taxonomy): Eukaryota > Metazoa > Arthropoda > Insecta > Lepidoptera > Lycaenidae > Eumaeus > Eumaeus atala. The sequence goes on from JAFELO010000763.1 coordinate 176,120, forward strand.
ATTGTACTCGGTGAACATATATACCCATTATTGTTCTGAGAGTAATGGGTTGGTATATGTGCGGAGCGTTGATGATGATTTTACAATAATCGACATATTTTCTAAGGACAGTCCCGCTACTTTTGTTATGTCTATTGCCCCAGGCATTTGGGGCTGATGCTGATGCGTCTGGGGCATCAGGGATGTCAGGTGCATAGGAGTCGGGGCCATTTGGCCCCTTTGTGCCTGGAGCATCGGGGCCCTCTATGGCTGCTGGGGTGTGGGGATGGGGAGGTGCCGCAGGGGGGCACGTGGCCTTTAGCGGGTGGATCCATGCGTCGGTGGTGGGTATGGGGGGCAGGAATGGGAGGGCCCCCTGTAATTGGCCGTGTGGCCAACTTCCCCGCACAGCTTGCATGCTGGGGGCTCCTTAGCGGTACGGTCCCTGAGACAGTCACCGTGTCGTAGTTGCCCAGGCACTTGACCCACCTTGGGCGTCCATAGCAATTACCTGCACAGTGCTCATACAGCTGGCACCGGTGGCATTGCTCCGGTGCCCTACTCTGGCTCGCTGGCTCTATGTGGCATGTGGTAAGTCCGCATATCGCTTTTAAATTATGGATCTCGTTGCTCTCAGGAGCTAAGGGATGAATGACAAGTACCATGTTATATAGTACATTCTCCTTCTCGTCGCCATTTTTAGAGTGACGGTACATCCGGTGTACCTCCAGTACAGGGATGTTTTGATTCACTGGGTCAGCCGTCACTGTCTCTTTTGAGATCTCTTTCGGGATCCCATTTATGACAAACC